>APFE030484116.1:41199-69932 GCA_000404065.3 Pinus taeda | reverse complement strand
CAGCTTGGGTTCTGCCTTCCCACCAAACCAAGGCAGTGCCTCCTAGGCGTAGGCTTGCCAGCTGAATCTTACTCTTGTCTGAGTCTATGCTTTGTACTCTGCAATACACATCAATTTGTCTAATCCAATTGTCCAACTTTTCAGCATTTAACTCTCCATCATATATAACCAAATCAAATTTAACATCCAGCTTAATCAAGGATGCTTTCTTATTATGCACAGGGCTACTAGGAGGTGTAGGAAAGCTTTCTTCTTTCCCCTTTCCTTTGGAGTGGTCATGGGAATGAGATTCATCTTCTTCTTTATCTTTTTTAGAGCCTGATGAATCTTCATCCTTATGCTTTCTAAAGCCCCTATACATTTCTTCTACCATAGACTTTATAGCTAGAAAACTTTCTATGAACTGGGGGTCTGGCCTTATAGAACCTTCTTCTGACATTGTCTTCCGAGAATAGACTCCCAATTTCAGGATTAGTTTCCACCAACTCTCCTTCTCCTAATTTGAGCTTTGATCTAGTGAGCATTCACAGCTAAACTAACACAAGCTTGTCTAACCTTACAGCCTAAAGCTCTGATACCACTTGATCTGATAATCACCCTATGAGTGATCTCAGTTGAAGATTTATTAAACAAAAGGTATTACAGACTCATGTGTTGGTGTGTGTTCTGTGTTATTCAAGCAACAGATCGATCAGATTGCCAATACATAAACATTTAAATGGAAAGACAACAGAGAAATACAGTAAGCAACATAAAGGCACAAGAATTTTTAATAAGGAGTTCACCCTATTCTCCAGGGCTACGTCTCCGATCCAGCTTTAGTGGTTGCCTTGTTTTATTGTGTCTTTAAGCAGAGAAATTACAATACAGGGACTCAATGTGAGTTCTCCTGAAGCAGATTTTGCTTGGCAGGGTGGTTCTTGGATTCCCCAAGCCACTTGGAGTACACAGACCCTTGTTCTTCCTACCAGCTCTGTGACCTTTAGTCTACAGTGGAAAGAGCCAACTATGATGCTCAATCCAAATAGATTCCCTTATGGGAAGACTTGAATCTTCAAGCTCTCTGGTGCTCGACGCTGCCTGTGGTCAACTCGGCCCCCTGTCTCCTTTGCTTGGCTTTATTGTTCTCTGTGTTCAGTCCTCCTCTCAGGGTTCACTGTTCACTGTCTCTCTGGTCGCTTGGACTCCTCTCAAAATCCTCCAACTAATTCAACTGTCTCTGTTCATGGCTTTAACCATTCGATCCCTATGCCTGTTCAAGTCCTCTCCTGCTTGCGTCAATTCACCTTCTGCAGTTGTGCTTGGAGTTCCCTGTTCGGCGTCAGCACGAATGCTCGGGAAGTGCCACGTGTCTCCATCTAACTGGTGCCAGCATGCTTCATTAGTTCATTTCTTCGGTTATGTCGTGGATACATTCTTTCTCCACCATGGTGGTCAAATGGATTCCAAATCCTTTTAGAACGCAGTTTAATCCCTGACGATTCTGCTTCTTTCTATCGGGCGCAATCTCAGCCGTCCGATCTGGGCTCCTCCAGATCCAACGTCATATGCACATTGAGCGTGGTTGACTTGCTCGACCGTTAGCGCGCGATCACGACGGTTTTTCTCTCACCTCCGCTACCACGCGTCGATTACTAAGTTGGATCACTCCGCTCTCCTCCAAAAGCTCTTATGGTTCAAGGGTGCCCTAATCAATACTGTCGGTTTTCCAAGAGTGCGGGTCTCGCCTTTGTCCTTTAGCGCTTTTCGTTTTTCCGCCCACGGTTCTCTGGCTGCCAACATGACCGAGTGCTTCAGGGCTTTCCATTTCGGCCTTGTTCGCCTAAGCGCTAATCACGTATCAAAATCGCCTCCTTTTCCCAATTCAGGGCTCCCAGGGGCTGTTTTGGCCTCCTGCGCAGTCTCCATGGGCCTCGGTCAGCGCGCTTTGACCGAGGTCCTCGTCGTTCCACGTCAGCTGCCATGGCCACTGGTTCAAGGCGTTTTTTGATCGTTGTTTTGGAATTTTCAAGGATTTGTTCAACTCGATACAATCAAAGTTCTTGACAGTCTTTTGTGGATCCGATTCGGATCAGGCAGTAATACCTCTCTATTCAGAAGCAGATCTTCGGAAAGTCTACCCCACGAAACCCTCTCCAGCACAATCTGAAGCTTAGCATCGGCACTCCTGGCCTCTGCATCAGCCCTCTGAGGCACTGCGTAGCCTCATCAGCTCTCTGTGTTACTCTTGCAGCCTCTGCGTGGATGACGCAGGCCCTTCTAGCCTCTACGCAATCTCTTCTACCTCTGCATGGCTCCCTCTGGCTCAACGTCTGCCTCTCTACCTCTGTGATAGACTTTTGACACTATCTTTGCCTCTCTGCCTCGTAATCACTGCCCCTCGCTGCAAACTGATCACTAATTCGATTTCTCTTATCAAACCCCACTCTAGAAAATTGAATGACCGATCACTCTGGTGTGTTCTCCAACTAACCCTCAAGCCTCCTCTTATACTTTTCATGTTGGTCCTTCAATGGCCAAGATTACATCTCTAACAACAGCTAAGATTAAATTTGGGTTGATCGATGTCTTTTGGAACCTTCTAACCCAGTTTTATATTAATACCCATTAATATTTTATTTTTCCTAAATTTAGACTTAAGAACTCCATTACAAATATTAATTATTTTAATATCTCCTAAACCGCATAGAATCTGCCCAAACCATTCTAGGTCTTGGAGTTCTCCTGTGCTTTAGCCTCTCCACCAATTTTCATGGCTAGAGCACATCCGATGCTACCCCAAATCAACAATAGAAGGATTTTTCTCCTAGATATCTCTTCAGTCGACAGCCAACAACCCCCGACAGCCACTAGTGTAGCTGATGTATTGTGTCATTGCATCTTCGCTCCTTGAACCAGTCATATGTCCCCTCACCTATCTGTCGAAACTAGAGAGCATATATTTCAAGGTGGGCATTCCAATCATAAAGCTATGTTCTTCATCATGCAATTGGGTGCTTATGCTTGTTTTTCCTTGGGCATATTGGGCATGAATTATTGGGTGACTTTGAAGAAGGAAGGGTTTTAACTGTAGTTTTGTTCTCTCACCATAAATGGGGGGTTAATCCTCAATCCTAGTCCCATGGGATCTCCCCTATTGGCCTATTGCTTCAGGGAAGGGCACTACTTGGGAAACTTTGATTTTGGTAGCGTGCTCCCGTTTTCCCTTTTCACATTTTTCACTTCCCCCCGCATATTACAAGCCCTAGTTCATCATATTTTCTCTTTGGATCCACAAGGCACTGGTACACCCCGTCTCCTTGTCCACATATTTGGGTTAGGCCTGGAAATGTTTCCCCAAAGGTTGATGCAACTAAAAGAACGTTAAAAGCATATCATGGCCACAAACAAGAAATAAAAGTAAAGAATATCATAAAATGCAAAAAATGGTTGAGACATTTAATATAGCATGTGGGAAAAATCCAAGCATGAGCTCTGCCCCTTATTATGGCCATCACCCTAGTTCCTAGGGCCCCATGAGTGGCCCTACATCATTGAGGAAATCGTACATGTCCCAACCCCTGGTGGTAGATGAACTACCCCATCTTAAGGGGATAATAGTTGTTACATATCTTTCACAGCATGCTCTTATTTCCTATAGCCTCGAGTAGTAATACAATGAAAATTCATAAAAAGGAAAAGGGAAAATAATGAAGGGTGGAAAAACAAAGGTCAGGGTAATTCATGTATCCACAATTGCTCCCTTCTAGATCTATACACTTGATATGTGGACATCACTCATCATTACCATCCTTGAACCCATGGCATTTGGCTTTGAGACCCCTGTGTCCCCATCCATCTCATCATTATTCACACGACCCCTATCAATTAAAGGATGTACCTTGGATCTATCTTTCCCTTAAAGGGCTAGGAACACCTAATAAGATTGTTTATTAGCCACTCCTACCAAGGGAGGTGACATTATTACAAGCTTAAAACCCCAAGTTTGGAAGGTAAGCCCACTATGAGGTCCCAATGTGCCCTTGATTGACAAGCTTGGTTCACTTAGATGCACTAATGAATTATTGTACCTGATGGTGAAGAAGCACATTGGATCTTATATGTAATTAGCAAGTGGTTTCATTATGGCTTGAGCAACTTAATTGGGGCCCAAGCCCACCAGAGGATCATATTGACACTCCTAGGGGATGCATTGAGAGACATGGGACCCCATCATGTGTTAGAGCATCATTTCATGCTATGGGAACCTTCAGCACCCTCAGCAATCTGCTCATTGCCCACATTATTCGCGTGATGATGCACTTGGACCAATGTGCCCCAATTGACTTAGCATATTATGGCAATTGATCCAAGGCCCAAAGGAGGTTTGTCTCACCCTTGAGACATGGGAGTGAAAGCACCATCATCTTAGCCCTCATCATTGGAGCATTACAATCTTATCTTTCATCAGGAGACCAATGAGACCAACATTTGTGCCCCAAACCCACTTTAGGCCCCCCATGGTGACTTGCATGGAAAATTCGGGGTCATCCCCTAATTGGTGATTTATGGAGCCCTCTCTCTCATTTTGGCACCTAGATGACTCAATGTGTCCCTCCAACGACCCTATATCAGCATGACATGATCAACTCAGCTAGCTAGCATTTGGACGACTAATTCATAATTTGAAAAAGCTACTTTGATCGGCTTGTGACCAAGGCATGTTCTTGCACATTATTTTAATATTTTGGAGGCTAAATAGGCTAAGTCAAATAGGTTAATTTGACTTAGTGACACTCATATAAATAAAAATCACTCTCATTTATAAGAGATCATCATCATCACTTGGATTCTTCTCTTGTAAAAGAAATCACACTTTTTCTTTGGAAGCTATTGGAGTTTCTTTGATGCATTTTGACATTTAGTGCTGAAATTTTCGATCTTCTTTGCAATTATCTCATGATTTGTGGATGGATATATCACATTGTCATCTTTTGAGTGCTGCTTATTGAATATTTTCCTGAAATAATGTCTAATGTATGGAATTGTTGCAACTAGATTAATGTTATTGTGCCTTAACTATTGAAAATAATTTTTGGAAAGCTATTTGATTGGCAATTGCATATGTTACTCATTGTATAGCAAATGATGAATGTTCCTAGTGGATGATATTTTGTCTTTCTTCCATAAAACTCCATAAATCTTGAGTGGTTAAATGTTAAAGATTAATTGCTAGGGCATCAATCTTTAGCCTCCTTAGGGACAATTTTGGCCAATTTAGAATCATCTAAGACTCCATAGCCCAAAGGACTAGGCACTAGTCCAAGAAACTTGGTGATCAATTAATCTCTTCCTCATATTTTCTCCTCCTCAATTTTTAGGCCCCTTTCTCTAGGATAGCTAACCTAGGGCATCAAGAGAATTCATTTAGAGAGTGAATTTTGGGATTTTGTGAGGACAAGACTCTTCCTTAGGGTCTTGCCTAAAGGATCTCCATGTTTGGTGGATTTTTCACGGTTCCTCATCCATAAAATCTTGTGCCCTAGGTGTGCCCTATTGCTGTACAAACAAGTAGAGGCCTAGTAGATAGTGTTGGAATTTCTAAGTCTGACCCATTAGAAATTCTTCCAGTACTATCTGGTTTATCTCTCCTACTTGTTTAATTACTTAACAAGTCATTTACCATGTAAATACTAAAAATAAACACAAGTATAATATCAACATCTACAGATCATCAACCGAAAAAAAACAAGCACACAAGTGACACCATTATTTTGGACCAATGTCCCCGGAAAAACCCAATGCAGGAAAACCGGTGCAACTATTCAGAGGGTTATATTATTATGCATTTTATCTGAGTACAATTGGGTGCCTAAACCGGCTCACCTGATAGAGAAAAATATATGGTAGCAATACCTCTATATCAGGAAATAGGTATTTAGAAAACCTGTTCCACGAAACCCTCTCTGGCACAACTAAAGCTTAGCGCTGGCCCTTCTGGCCATTGCATCAGCCTCCTGCTGACCTGCATCAACCCCAGGACCCTTTGCGTTAGCCTTCTGAGGCACTTTGCAGCCTCTGGAGCCTCTGCGTCACTCCCTTTGCCCTTTGCGTGGATGACGCAGTCTCTCTGGGCTCTGCGTAGCCCTGGACTGACTACTACTCTCGCTCTCTCCGCTTTTGTGTTGGTCTCCGCGTATTGTCCCTGCCTCTGTGCCTCGTACTCACTGCCCCTCGCTGTTGATCACTGATTCAACTTTGCTTAGCAACCCCACTCTAGCAAAATGAATGACTGATCACTCTAGTGTATTCTCCAACTGACCCTCAAGCCTCTTCTTATACTTTTCTCGTTGGTCCATCAACAGCCGAGATTAAATCTCTAATCAACAACTAAGATTAGATTTGGCTTGATCCATGACTTTTGGAACCTTCTAACCCAGTTTTATATTAATACCCATTAATATTTTATTTTTCCTAAGTTTACACTTAGGAACTCCATTAAAAATATTAATTATTTTAATATCTCCCAAAATGTTAGAATCTGCCCAAACCATTTATGGGTCTTGGAGATCTCATGTGCTTTAGCCTCTCCGCCAATTTTCATGGCTAGAGAACATCTGATGCTACCTGAAATCAACACTCTCTCTTAGCGAGGACTGTGCCCTAGTAATACTCCACACTGCGCATCACCTTGATTATCTGGCAACAGTCCCTACGCTGATGCTAGGCCTCCTCGCCCAACATTCTCTACACTGCTGCCCATGGCCCTGCCACTACCACTGCTACATCCGTACGATAGCTCCCTCTGCATCCGTGCTGTTGTTGGTCCATCCTCCCAACACTGCATCTGCACTGCATCCCTCTCATCATGCTGCATCGTGCTACTGCATACTACTACTGCACTCAACTTGGTTACTAAGAAGTAACTAATCCACCCAACTTCTGACATCCCTATCAGGCTAGAAACACTCCCAATGTTGAAGCTCCCTCTGTCGCTAACAAGTGCTCCCTCTACTGACCTCTACTTTGCTGCAACAACTCCTTGCATCTCGCAACGTTGCACACCTCTCTGTGCCATCCTACACTAGTGCAACACTCCCGTGCCTCTCGCACTGTTGCAGCCTGCTAGCCTCGTGTTGTCTAGGGACTCCTGCACTATAGCACTCTCTGTCACTTCATCCACATTCGTCTCTACATACATCCGCCAGTCTTGCTACTCCTCTTCAGGGCTCCCATAACAAGGTATAATCCAAGAGGTTGGGTACCTTAAGGATCCTGCCCCTCATCGGCTGTAGTCATCCTGACTACAGCTCGATGTCTCCCTACTTTTTCTCAAGTGGCACATGAGCACTCATGGCACAATCGTCATCCTCCTCGATTTCTTTCTCCGCCTTCGCTAGCGCTACCTTCGAGGCAAAAGCCTCTCCCTTACTCTTCTTCCTCGGACACTGGTTCGCAAAATGATCCAGTTCCCCACAATGGAAGCATTTGACCTTGGAGAGGCCCTTATTCTTCCTTTTTTCCTGCTTTCCCGCAGATGCTGGAGCCGCATCCTCTTCTTCCTCTTTCTTGATCCTAACCCCTTTTCCGCTATTCCCCGCCTTGGTCAGCCATTTGATCTCTTCTTGAAGAAAATCCTCCCACAATTCTTCCCAATCTGGAAGACTCGTCCTGCCCAATATGCTCTGGATAAATACCTCCCAATCCTTGGAAACTGCGTTCAGTGCAGTCCTCACCATCAATTCCTCATCTGGCGTGGCCCCTATGGAAGTTAGCTGGTCACGAATCTCCTTCAACTGACTGAGAAAGACATCTATCTACTCTCTCTTCTGCATCTCGTATGCCCTTAGCTGATTCTCTAGGAGCATCTTCCTCTGCACGGAAGTATGCTGGTACAATGTCTTCAAGGCATCCCACATCTCCTTTGCCGTTTCCTTCTCGGCAATATGTGGTGCCACATGATCCTTGACCCCATCAAGGATGATGCACTTAGCCTTAGCCATTGCCTCCTCGTACCTTTCATTAGCTATCGGGTCAACTGGGATAGCTATCACTCTCGAGACGAAGCCCTTGAGGCAATGTCTGTCTATAATGGACAAGATCCTGGCCTTCTAGACCACAAAGTTGGATGCTCCATCCAGCCTATCTTGATCTCTTAGCCCATTCACGACCATCTCAGTCCTCTTCCTTTGACTCCTTCGAGTCTCTCTACTTCCCTCTTGGAAGTCCTCTGTTCGACTCCCTCTGAGTCTCGATTTCCCTTCTGGAAATCCTTCTGTCAACGTCAAGTTGCCCCACTCCAATCATCTGTGTAACTGCAACACTGATCCAGATTCCTTGGCTCTAATCCTGCTTGGCAGCAACTCCCTCTACCTTGGTCTTGCCCTGTTAGGTATTGTTCTGACCACAATACTGCACCAGCTTCGCTCGACAAACTACCCACAGCCTCCTATGCCCCATCCACTGAAGGATTGAGCCTTTTGGATCTGCACAATCCTGGCATCGGCAAAACAACTCTCTCAGCCAACTGCGTCAGCCCACCTGGCCTCTGTGTGAGCCTATTTCTGCCCTCCTCAGCCTCTGCGTTGCCTCTCTTTGGCCCAGACTGATGACGCAGTCCCTCTGCGTCACTCCTTCCTCTGTCGCCTTCTGCAAGGATCAACTCTATCTCTTGGGACAATTGAATCTACTACAAATGAAAGTTGATGCCTTCAGTTTTCTTGTGATCTGCAACCACGCTCTAATACCATGTTGGCATTTCTAAGTCTGACTCCTTAGAAATTCTTCCTGTACTTTCTGGTTTATCTCACCTACTTGTTTAATTACTTAACAAATTATTTACCATGTAAATACTAAAAATAAACACAAATACAGTATCAACATCTACAGACCATCAACTGAAAGAAAACAAGCACACAAGTGACACCATTATTTTGGACCAATGTCCTCGGAAAAACCTAATGTGGGAAAACAGGTGCAGCTATTCAGAGGATTATATTATTATGCAGTTTATCTGAGTACAACTGGGTGCCTAAACCAGCTCACCCGACAGAGAAAAATATACGGCAACAATACCTTTATATCCGGAAATAGGTATTCAGAAATTCTATTCCACGAAACCCTCTTCGGCACAACTGAAGCTTAGCTCTGGCCCTTCTTGCCACTGCATCAGCCCCAAGACCCTCTGCGTCAACTTTCTGAGGCACTGCGCAGCCTCTGGGAGCCTCTACGTCACTCCCTCAGCCCTCTACGTGGATGACACAATCTCTCTGGGCTCTGTGCTGCCTCTACTGGGCTCTACGTAACCTGAAGTGATTGCTGCTCTCGCTCTCTCCGATTTTGTGTTGGTCTCCTAGTATTTTCCCTGCCTCTCTGCCTCATACTCACTGCCCCTCACTACTGATCACTGATTCAACTTTGTTTAGCAACCCTGATCTAGCAAAATGAATGACTCATCACTCTGGTGTATTCTCCAACTGACCCTCAAGCCTCTTATACTTTTCTTGTTGGCCCATCAACGACCGAGATTATATTTGGCTTGACCCATGACTTTTGGAACCTTCTAACCCAGTTTTATATTAATACCCGTTAATATTTTATTTTTCCTAAGTTTAGACTTAGGAACTCTGTTAAAAATATTAATTATTTTAATATCTCTCAAACCAGTTAGAATCTGCCCAAACCATTTCTGGGTCTTGGATATCTCATGTGCTTTAGCCTCTCCACCAATTTTCATGGATATAGCACATCCGATGCTACTCCAAATCAACAGATAGGCTAGGGCTAGAGGGCACAACAACAATTTGGGACAAAGGCCCACTGCCACCAATGAGAGGAATCCAAGTATCCCTCACTCGTGATTGATTTTCCTAAGATGGGTTCTAGGTGAGGCAACGAGGCTCATTCAATGGAAAGATTCAACAGAAGTGCAAGCTTTGGGAGAAGCTAGGAAGACTTTCCATGAAAAAACCCTTGAGAGAAATGCTATAGGAGACCTAGGGTTAATATATTTGATGAGGTAAGAGCTCATCCAAGGTCAAGATAGTCAAAAGAAAAGGTTTTAAATGATATACTACTAAATTACAAACCTTTAAGAAATCCCTAAGTTGAAGGATGGCACCTATAGTCCCCACTCGGTACGATGGCTAGGGTATCAATTATTTTGAGATTTAACTGTGAGAATTACCCCAAATCGGGAGAAGAACTAGAAGAAACACCAACATAGAGGACTATCTAGACAGTTTAGCAAAATCCCTTCCCTAATGAAATCTAACCCAAGCCCTAGGGAGGCCTCCTTGTCCTTAAAAGGACAAAGAAAAGAGGGAAGAAAGCAGTGAAATGAATGATGTCTTGTTGAGTTAATTGATCACTAAGGATATATGACCAGTGGCTAGCAGATTGGGACGATTGGAGTCATAAATGATCTTGATTTGGTAACTTCGCTCTTCAAGGAGGCCTACAGAAGCAACTTCACTATCTATGGATGCAGCGACACGACAAATTTAGGCTTTTATACTTTGATGGAAATTATTATGGAGTTTCAAGGATGCAAATTATCCTCCATGAACATTCATTCATTCATCATCTTATGAGTAACACATGCAAATATTCTCCAATAATATCAAGGCCTTAAACAATTTTTCATGAATTAGGACACAATAATAACCATAAGACAACAATTCCATGCATTAGACATTCATTAGTTCAGAAATATAACATTTAAGAGGCACTTACAAGACAATGAAGAGTATATCCATCCACAAGAATGACAGAAAGAGGCTCCAAGAAAGATGACGAATTTTTCCAGACATCAAAATGCATTAGAATCATCCAAATCTCTCCATAAAATCACAGGCTGAAAATCCTCTAATGAGGTCGCTGAAAATCCAAATTGTGATGGTTTCAAATGAGAGTGAGACTCTCATATTTATCCTCAATAATTGCTCCCGCTGCCTTACAATTAGGAGCATTATCAGTGATGACTTGGATGACATTGTATGGCCCAATACGATCAATTGTTTCAAGTAATGGTTCTGCAATGTTGATGCCAGCCTTGAACTTGTCTGAGGAATCATATATTGAAAGAAAGATGGCAGCACTAATAGACACAACAAGAATACTTATCGATGTCTTGCCTTTTACATTTGTCCATCCATCAAATACAATGGGCAACCCATGGTTAGTCCAAGAATTTGTCATTCTACTTAAAGAATGTGATATTTTTACTTTTTCATGATCAAATCCAACAGTTCTAACCTTGTCATACCCAGGATTCTTGTATCCTTTAGGGGCATCATTTATGGCAAAAACCATTTCGTGCCAATAAGGTGAGCGAAGAACATTGAATGGTATCCCACATGCATAGAGAAACCTGTAAACTTTTGAATCCACATCATTCCTACACCCTTCATCAAGGAAATATGATATGCTTCTATGCCTTAAACTTGGTGACCTTGTGCCTCCATATCCACTGCCCTGGGAGGATGCTGAAGGAGTTCTTTGTGCATGAGATTGTGAGCTTGGTTCAAAGAAACCCTTTGATTTTTTAGATTTGTATTGGGCTTCCTCCTCTTCCCTTATGTATTTGGCTCTATCTGCTGCTGACACACCTGTACAAGTTTTGACTCCTATTTGTTTATCTCCATCCCGTGGCCTTTTCCCATAGAGGTGATTTCTGGCACGGGTGTATGAACCTGTGTAATTATTGTTGCAATGGGGGCAATGAAATTTAATGGTACCACCCCCTTTCCCTGCTTTAGGACTATTAACATATTTCCATGATGGAGTTTGGTCTTGTTTATTTTTTTGAGACTCATGTTCACTCTCCTCCAGTTCCTCCTCTTTGGGGTTTTCATCAAATCCACTATGACCCAATTCTTCATCCACTTCTTCATTTTCAACCCTCATTTTTCTACTCTCCAACACCATAATAACCAAAAAAGAAATCAAGAAGAAGAAAATGCCAAGAAATATAACCATGATGTTTGAAATTTGAAGTTTTGAATCTGCAAAAAATGGAATGGGAATGGGAGAAATTTATTTATTTATTTCTTTAGGAATGAACATTAAATTTTTTTTGCTAGAATAGAGCCTACCTCTTTGGCCTCCAATCTCCCCTTGCAAGTCCTTGCTCCTTGTTCCTTGCTTTCTCTTTCTCCTTTCTACTTGCTCCTTGCTCTTCGCTCTCACTCTCACTTGCTCTCTCTTGCCCCTCACTCTCTCTTGCTCTCACTCTCACTCTCACTCTCTCGATTTCTAAAATAATGAAATTCATTTGAGGGAGGGTTTATTTATATTCCTTCCCTCCTTTTTTTTCCAACCATCGCCTTTTTTTTTCTGGCATAATTTTTTTTCACGCCGCCGAGAGCAATTTTTATAGCCCGAAAGCGATCGCTCCCCGATTGCTCCCGAACTGTAAAAATCGGTCTCAGAGCAACGCTCCCCAATTCGATCCGGAAATAGGCAGGGAGCGGAAATTTTTGTCTGGGAGTGCGCTCCTGAAATTGCTCCCTTTTCAGGAACGATTTCGGGAGCGCACTCCCGACCTGCCCTCGAGTCACTACCGCCCAGAGCGCGGATTGGGAGTGAGATCGAGGGGGAAGGCGCTCCCTCACAACACTGATCCAGAGATGTTCCTAGCCATTGATTAAGTTTTAATCTTGGTCACTATTGCTCCAACAAAGGATTATAAGAGGAGATCGATGTGGTGATGGATAGAGACACTTGAGGAGTTTGATTTCATTGGCAGATCGATTTCCAAAGTAGTAGCAGTCAGTTGCCAGAGAGAGAGTCAGAGAGATCGAAGTAGTGTGAGGAGTAGAGACAATGATCTAGAGGAAATATTTTCCAAATCCGGAGAAGCAGTAGCAAGAGGGACAAGTTATCCAGAGAGGCAGCGTTGAGGAACAACACAGTTGCTTCAACGAAGCAGTTAGATTTGGAGGAAGGAAAAATCGTTCTCAGTTCCAAAGGCCGAGAAGAAGTCCGAGAGGGCTAGGGAGACGATTTCCTCAGCATCCAAAGGAAAAACAACTTCATCAGAGCCCATTCCGAGGCAAGTCATCCAACCAACTACGCAGAGCAATGCAGAGGTTGATGCAGAGCTCCAGGAGGCCGAATTTTGGTAGAGAAATCTGTGCCAGAGATTGCTTGTGGAAGAAGGGTAATTCCCTTCAGTATTTTGCCCATATTTTCTTGTTGTTTGGATTTCTAGTTGAGCATCCATAGATGTACTTAGATTTCAATGCTACATAATAAAATAAAACCCTCACTGCCACATCGGTTTTCCCAAGTTGGGTTTTTCTGGGGACATTGGTCCAAAAATAACTGTGTTATTTTATGTGTGTGCTAGTATTTCTTCCAGCGTATATTCTTCCGCAGTTTTATTTGTGTAGATTGCAGTGTCAGTTATTCAGTATTTGTTGTAGGAAACAATAAATAAATTGTTAAATTTAATTAACAATTAGGAGAATAATTTCCAATTGCTGCAATAAGATTCTGAGTTTTGAAATTTTCACATGGTATCAAAGTGCAGTTGATCAACCGGAGAGCTCAGTAGCGAAGACAAAAGGAGTTTCATCGTTCAGTGTGGGAAGCAATTCGAAACCCCAGAGGTAGCACAATCACTTTGCTGAGAGACCGAGTTACTTAAGGAGATTCGACTTTTCTGAGTGAGGGACAGAAAAATTCAGTCTCTCCAGATCAAGTGATTCAAAAGGCAGAGGAAGCAACCAAGGATTTTCGTAGAGAAGATATCTAGTTGGACACAATAGTTTTGCAGGATTTTACTAGAGCAGAGCTAGTGTCGGGTGGAAGGAAGAAGAGCACACACTGAGGGAAAATTTTCCTCAAGGAACTTCTAGTCTAAAGTAGTTCGATTTTCCTTGCAGAGCTGCAGTTGTTATGAGCAAAGTTTCTCACTCCAAAAGGTAGTGTGAATAGCTGAGCAGCAACTAAGCAAAAGGGAAGAGAAGCTTTTTACATTTGTTGATATGGCCACTACTGGGCTTCGTTATCAGGATAGGTTGGATGGAGCTTCTGACTATGTCACCTAGAAGGCAAGGATGTCCTTCCTTCTAGATGAATATGGCCTGAAGACATATATTGATGTAGTGGTAGAAGTTCCCACATATGCAAAACAACTAAAGGAGTACAAGAAGGATATGGCACAGGTGAAGAGGTTGATCCTAGATGGAGTTTGAGATCATATCGTCTCACATATAGTGGTCAAGGGAACAAGCAAAGAGATGTTGGAGACTCTCTCCATGCTATACTAGGGTGCTTCCAAGCAGCGGAAGATGTACTTGAGGAGAAGTTGAGATGCACCAGGATGTAGAAAGGGGAAGACATAGACCCCTTCCTTACTAAGATTCAGGAGGTCCGGGACCAGTGGTCAGCTGTTGGGGCAATGCCTCAACCTATATAGATTGTGAGATTGGCACTCAATATTGTCTCCAAGGACTAGCAAGTCTTTGTCCAAAGCATATTGGACAAAGACAAGTTACCAGAATGGGACAAAATATGGGATGACTTGCAGCAGGAGGAATTGAGGCGAGCTCGCTAAAGAGCTCCATCGATGGCAGCAGTAGAAGCAGACCGAAGGTGGTTAAGGAGGAGTATGTGGCTCTCGCATCTAAGGGTCCCAGTCAGGGAGAGGGGGAACATAGGAATAAGAAGAAGGACCTATCGAAGGTCAAGTGCTTCAGGTGTGGTGAACTCGGTCACTACAATACCCAATGTCCTCTTAGAAAGAAGGACAAAGAGGAGAAGCAGGACCAGGCTGCAACACATGCTAAGATTGATAGGTTATCCTCCAAATTGGAGGAAGACTTCACGATCTTTGTCAATATACCTCCAAGAGTGAGGTGGGGTGACTTGGTGTTGTAGCCCTAGAGAGCTATAGAGATTGGGTAGTGTCCTTGAGGATTCCACCTTATAGATCATTACCTGGCTATGGGGGCCCACAATATTTAGTTGCAGGATGGATAGTGATAGTTGATGCAGTTAGATGCCAAAGTGACAGTAGTAGAGACTAGTAGTAGTCAGATGTTGGGGAGCGCAGTGCAGAGTTTGTTACAGTGCAGTTGGCACAGTGCAGAGTTAGTAGCAGCGCAAATTCTTTAGTGACAGTGTAGATACTAGCAACAGTCAGAGACTCGGGTGGCAAATGCATTATACTGATCACAATTGATTCAGTATTTAGGATGCTTCTCAGTTTCATCAACAACAAATGAGAGGGAGTTTCATTGCAGATTTAGTGTTAGCAGCAGTTCAACAAGGTCAGCAGCAGCACAGATGCAACAAATATCAAAGTTGCACAGTGGTTGGTGGAAAGTATGGCCAGAAGTTAGCAGCGTGACAGGAGATGATGCAGAGATAGAGTGCTGCTACAGGGTGTGCAGTAGCACTAGAACACATTACTCGCTAAAAGGGAGTGTTAGCTTTTGTAGCATCGGAAGTGTTCTAGCCTTGAAATTTTGAGGAGAGGATAGAATACATGAGATCTCCAAAACCTGGAAATAATTTATGGAAATTCTACCTAGAAATGACTTAATTAGATTATTAGTCAGTTTTTAAATATTTCCTAAATCTAAACTTGGGGAATATGGTTAATTAATCAGAATTAATTAAGTGAAGGCGTGAATCATCTAGAAACACACACGGATTGATCCAGAGATGATCCTAGCCATTGATTAAGTTTTAATCTTGGTCGTTGGTGCTCCAACAGAGGATTATAAGAGGAGATCGATGTGGTGATGGAGAGAGACAGTTTGATTTCACTAGCATATCAATTTCCAGAGTAGCAGTAGTTAGTTGTCGAAGAGAGAGTCAGAGAGATCGAAGCAGTGTGATAGGGACAGTGATCCGGAGGAAATATTTTCCAGATCCAGAGAGGCAACATCAAAAGGGCCAAGTTATCCCAGAGAGGCAGCACTGAGGGATAGGGCAGTTGCTTCAGCCAGGCAGATCAATTTGGAGGAAGGAAAAATCGTTCTCAGTTCCAGAGGCCGAGAAGAAGTCCTAGAGGATTGGAGAGACGATTTACTCAACCATCCAAAGGCAAAAAAACTTCATTAGAGCCCAGTCCGAGGCAAGTCGTCCAACCAGCTATGCAGAGGCTGACACAGAACTCTCGGAGGCCGCGTTTTGGTAGACAAAGCTGTGCCAGAGATTGCTTGTGGACGAAGGGTATTTCCCTTCAATATTTGTCCATATTTTCTTGCTTTTTGGATTTCTAGTTGGGCATCCATAGATGTACTCAAATTTCGCTGCTGCATAATAAAATAAAACCCTCACTGCTACACTTGTTTTCCAAAGTTGGGTTTTTCCGGAGATATTGGTCAAAAAATAACTATGTTATTTTATGTGTGTGCTAGCATTTCTTCCAGTGTTTATTCTTCTGTAGTTTTATTTGTGTAGATTGTAGTGTGAGATATTCAATATTTGTTGTAGGAAACAGTAAATAAATTGTTAAATTTAATTAACAATTAGGAGAATAATTTCCACTCGTTGCAATAGGATTCTGGGTTTGAGAATTTTCACAATATATTGTGATAATCAAAGTTGTGTGAAGCTAACAGAGAATCCATTGTTCCATAACATGTCGAAGCACATTGAGATCAAGTACCACTTCATCCGTGACATGGTGCAGAAGGGAGTGGTGAAGCTCTAGTATGTTTCCACTTATGAGCATATTGCAGATATCTTGATGAAGCCTCTGTCTCGTGCGAAGTTTGTATACTTCAGAGACAAGCTTAGACTCATGGAGAATGCCTCTCTCATTGAGAGGTAGTGATGATGACAAGGCATCATGGACTGACATTCTCCCTGTGTTAAGTACTGTGACCCGTATTAGGGAGATTATCCTTGTGTCAAGTATTGTGACCCGAATTAGGGAGAATGGTCTAGAGGACTGACATTCTTCTTTTGTCATGTATGACCTGAATTAGGAAGAATGCTCCTGAGCATCAACTTCATTTAGCATCAGGGCCCAAAATACTCTATTAAGAGAGTGGCCTTTGGCGATTCACCATGTGTCAAGGCGTTGACCCAAATTATGGTGGACCAAGACTAGTTTGGATGTCAAGTGCTGACCCGAATTATGACGACAAGTTGTTGTTAAATGATGTACCATGTGTTTGAATTACCGACCCGTATTATGGTGAGGAGATACCATAGGTCTAAGGTACTGACCTCAATAATGGTACCGTGATAGTTACAATGTGTCAAAGTTATTTGACTTGATTATGGCATATGGTTGATGCTATAGGATTACCATGTGTCACATTTGTGACCTGATTATGGTGATGATTTGTTATAACCTTTTCTTAGAGAAATTTGTTCACAAGAAGAACATGTCTAGTCATTATGAATACCTCCCTAGCTAAGAGTGAGTGCCAAATTTTTGTAGCTGTGGTCAGTCTTCATAACTTGCATTTTAGCCCTTGTAATGTATAAATAATTTGAAAGACATGTTCTTAATTATATTTTGATTATTTAGTCCTTGAAATAACTTATATAAGACATGTTGTTCATGTCGGATTTAAAAGAGAAACTTTTGAAATTTGAAATTTAAATTTTTGGCTCCAAGTTAGTCAAGTTGGCCCTCCCTCAAGTCAAGTCAGCCCAATGAAGAGACACACCCATTCATGAAGGTAAAACGTTTATATAAATACATTTGACCTCCTCCACAAAAGCACCATTCGATCTCATCACAAGAAGACAAGTTCTGGGCATCCAAGTGAAGGTCAAGAGGAAGAATAAGGACAAAGATCTCTCTAGCTTACATCTCTCCCTCTCTTAGTTTTTGCATGTGTGACTTTTTATGGGTAGTATTCTAGATAAGCCAAATTTTGGGCAGTTTTATGGGCAGGCTGAAATTTTGGGCAACTTTTGGGTAGCATATTCTAGATAGGCCGAAATTCTGGGCAGGCGGAAATTTTGGGCAACTTTTGGGTAGCATATTCCAAACATTCCGAAATTCTGGGCAGATCTGAGAAGGACAAATACTTGAAGAGCAAAAGTTTGACTTAGTTTGACTTGACGTGAGGGTTGGAGACCAGGTTTGATGATATCTCGTTGATCATTAATGTCATGGTTAACTAGCTGCATTAGATGTATCTCTTGTTGAACTAAAGAATTTATCTAAGGAAAACGTTGTTGGGTTTTCTCCCAAGTGGGTTTTCCCAGGGTAAATACTGTGTTCTCTCTTTATATTGTTATCTTTGCTATATTTATGGTTTATGGTTGAATTTCTGAAGAGTAATTGCTTAATGATAAACCGGAATTGTTAAAAGAAGATTTATATCGTTCGAAGTAATTACCAATAGTTCAGAAATATTGTACTTGTATCTTTTGCATGTGAAAAATCAACAAAAAGGTACTATGATCAAGTCTCTTAAATATCACATTGATCCTCTCAACCTAGAATATCTTTAGGTGATATATAATAGGAAACCTCCTATGTGGTGAAATTCCACTAAAGAGAAAGAGGTGGAGTGCTAAGGTGACAGTGGCATCCACCTCATTATTATGTCTTAGTCTCGTTGTTGCCTTTTGAGGCCTCTCACAAGACCTACTAGATTTTGAGAAAACATTTATGGCATTGTTGTCAGACAAGATTTGAGTTAACCACCTGTTTATCTAAATATTGAGGTTCAATAAATTTGAAGAGAATTTTTGAAACGGCAACATAGATTCTCTCTTTGCAACTCCTAAAAGAAATATTATTATCTCCCCTGGTAATTCTTCTGATGATAACCATAGCTCCAAGAAAGAAAAGGAATGCTATTAAAAAAACTACTAACACTACCACATCTCCCCTGCTTCAAAAGACTCTAGTGGTTAAAATCCTATTCATGGATACAACTACCACTAACACCATGAACAAACCTTGGCTCATTGTAGCATTTAAGCCATTGGATGTGAGCAAATTTCCTGATGCTACCCATTCACTACCTTAGAGATATGAAGAGTGGTTACCTTAATTCAATGGTACTAATGCTATTACTATAGAAAAACATATGCATGAGTTCTATTGGGTTGTTAGTGCTAGGCTAATCCAAAATGAGGATGTGGTTATGATGCTTTTTGCCTTGAACTTAAAAGGAAGTGCTAGGGATTGGTACCTTAGTTTCACTCAAGGTAGTCTTACTGACTAGGATACCTTTCATCAAGCATTTGACAAAAGATGGGCCATGGCCAAAGAATTCATTATGCTCCTAGACAAATTCCAAGATGTTAGAAAAACCAATAATGAAAATGTTAGAGAAGTCATGTAACAATTTGATAATCACCTCAAGGATGTTCCTAGTATGTCTAAACCAATTGATGATACTATCCTTGTGAAATTTCCTTTAATTGTAGAAACCGAAAATTTATTCTTCTAACTGATTAATTATGCAATTTATCTGTTATCACAAATAACAAATAAATTGCACTGCAATTCTTCATAATAAAATTTTGCTAGGAAAATAACCTGGAACTGAGAAAATCGATGCATGCACACCCAATAAAAATAACACCAATATTTTTGGACTAACGTCCCTGGAAAAACCTTGAATGTAAAACCAGAGCAGCGGATGAGGGTTTATTTTATTATGCAACAACAAAAATATGAGTACAATTACTTGGATGCCAAACTGGCAATCCTCCAACAAAATAATCTGGCCACAATATTTGTGAGACAATTTGTCTCACCCAACAACTAATCCCGCTCCAAATTTGGCTCTATATGGGCCACTCGAAAGCCCCTGTGTTAGCCTCCGCACAAACCTAGCGCATGCTCTACTCGCACTACCTTTGGAGCTTGCCCGGAAACTGTCGTTCTTCCTGAATCTACCTCTGGAGATGACTCGCTTAGCCTCCTGGAAATTTTCCTAGCTCCTAGCACCTGAATCAACCTCAAGCTTTTACACTATCTCTGCTTAGCCTCACTGAGAAAATAATGCGGCCCTCTTGCTGTTGACTCTTTGGCATTGGAACTTCACCAAAAGTCACTGCTTCTACTCCATCTTTCTTTTGCTTCCTTCTGGCACAAACTTTGCAACTCGATAGCACGAATTTCCAAGGAACTTGTTAGCTTAGCCTCCTGGAAATTTTCCTAGCTCCTAGCACCTGAATCAACCTCAAGCTTTTACACTATCTCTGCTTAGCCTCACTAAGAAAATAATGCGGCCCTCTTGCTGTTGACTCTTTGGCATTGGAACTTCACCAAAAGTCACTGCTTCTACTCCATCTTTCTTTTGCTTCCTTCTGGCACAAACTTTGCAACTCGATAGCACGAATTTCCAAGGAACTTGTTATCCTTGTGTCTCTGATGTCTCAAGTGTATCTATTTCCGACCCCATTGACCTGCTCTTATAATCTCTCATTGGATCACCAACGACCATGATTAAATCGTTATCAATAGATAAGATCATCTCAAACTTAATCTATGTGAGATTCTAGAGATTTCTCAACTTTACTTAATTAATTCCTATTAATTAACCAATTTTCCTAGGTTAGACTTCAGAAAAATTTAAATGATGGTTAATTAATTTACTTAAGGCATTTCGCAAGCTTATCTCGTGAAGCCTTTTCTGGGTTTTGAAAATCTCGTGTTCTTAGCCTCTTTGACACAAATCAAGACTAGAAAACCTGTTCGATGCTACAAAAACTAACTATCCTTGATAGATTCATTAAAGCTTTCCCTAGACACATTTCATATGCTCTGAGAGACAAGAATCCTAAATCTTTAGATGAGGCTAAAATCATATATATTGAAATATAGCATGATCTCAATGCTTCCAAAATTGACCTTCTTGCTAATTCAAGGGCCAAAATTGAACCAAAGACTAAGCTTAGTGCCCAAGTTGACCCTTCCTTGCAACAATTTGCCCAAAAATTCAATAAAGTTACTTTTGAGCTTATGCAAGGGTAGATGGTCAAGATGAACAAGTTTTCAATGTTGTAAAGGGAAAGGGGAGCGCATCAAAATTTCCCTCCTAAGCCCCAATTCAATAAAGAGAGACCCACAAGAAGAATGCTTTTGCTAGTGGCAATGTTTCACAACAAAATGTTCCAAATACTTTTGACCCAACCAACATAGTTGGTCACAAAGGAAACCATTTGCATCAAGCTTGCAATGAGTCTCATTCCCTTGAGGAGTGTCCCTATAATTACGTGGAAGATGAGGAAACCCCAGAGCATCCAAATGTTGTGCATAACAACACACCTTTTAATATCTTGCTTGGAGAATCCTACTTCAAACAACAACGAGAATAAAATACCAATGAAGCCACTAGTGATCAAGATGAGCCAATCATGGTTCTTGAGGAAGGAGGAATATTTAAGGGATTGCATTCTTCAAGAAGGAATAATGATCAAAACAAACCAATCTCTAGTTCTAGCACTGCTCTCCAAAAGAAGGATAGGCAACCTCCACTACCTAAGAACATCCTTAAGCCTATTGCCTAGAACCCTAATGTGGCTTTGGATGTTGACTTAGGGGATGTGTTAGATGAAATGAATGTGCAAGTAGCTCTTTTGGAGTTGGCCAAACATGAACCCCAAAGAGGGCAAGTTAAGAAGGCTTTTAACCTTAAAAATGAACTTAAAGACCCTCCAATTATTCTCCAAAACATGTATAATGGTAAAAGAAATGGAGGGCATGCACACTTCTTATTGTCTCTAGTGATAAATAATCTAATCTTAGACAATTTTATGCTTGACTCTGCGGCCTCTGTCAATGTAATGCCTTTAAGAGTCATGAAGATATTGGAGATGGAAATCAATAGGCCCTATAAGAATATGTGTGGTTTGAATTAAAGTATATACCTGTCCATGGTCTTAGGAAGGAGGTCAAGGCATCTTTGGCTGCTAATAATGACATTTTGTATTGATGGATATTGTAGTCATCAATGTTCCAAATGCCTCCAGAATGATCCTATCTAGGAAGTGGTATGCCTCAACTAGTGGATACTTAGAACTGGACTTATCATATGCCACTATACCTACCATAGATGGAGCGCCATCCATCCTTTACAGAGAGCCACACATGCCTGAGCATGTGGAAGATATGGAGCCTTCTCCATTCCCTAATCCTATTGGAAAATCCAAAGCTGACATACCTCCTAAAGACTTGCATATCAACCAAAAACACTTTGAGTGAAAGGGGCATGAAAAGTTCAAATAGGTTGAACCTTGACAAGATGGCTGCCAAGTTAAGAACGTGTGTGAAAAAAAACCAAGATGTCGATATTTCAAAATAAAAACAAGCAATAGGTTCAAAGACAAGGCAAAGAGTTTTTAGTGGGTGATCTAGTCCTTGTCGATGGTAATCCCTTACCAGATAAGGTCCATGGAAAAGTATGGGTTGGATACTTTTATATTTCTAAGTTGGGATGATGAACTCTTTCCTTCCCTGTTAGGAGGAAACCACCTTACTTTTTTCAATGGAACTTGATGTATTTTAGATAAGTAGTTGCATTGCATTTTTTTGTTGCATCTTGTGTGAGCAACCTACTTATTGCACTTACCATGTTGTTGTGTTGCATCTTCATTTAGATTGCATTTTTATTAGCTTTTTCTTTTCTATATCGATTTTATTATAACATATAAAAACAAGGGTGACAATTAACATCCCATACACATGCTTACAAACAAGTTGATTTGAGTGTGTAGGTAACAGGTCTGCAATAATAGGCATTGTTGGGGTTCTCACAAACTCCCTGTTCAAGCCTATGGATCATGCACTCTACAGTGAGCACATCCTCGAGTTGGAGCTAGATGTTACCAAACAAAATGAGGAAGCATATAGGAGAAGGATTTTTCTCCTATTAAGCATGCTTTCTTAGACATTTTCAAGTATGTCCCACACTAAGCATCCAAGAGGAAGCCTTCATTGACCATCATCAAGACATTGAGAATATACGAATGAGCAGGAAGACGAGTCCTTCGCAGGTTCACATGACGAAAAGGATGATTTTGAGAACACATGTGTTGGATAGGATGAATTTGAGACCAACCTTACCTTTCTCGAAGATATTACTCCTGATGACTCTCCTTTCGAGACTTTAAGGAAGGTGATCCCATTTTCCCCTTAGAAGATGGCATTGGAGATTACTTCCATATTGAAAAGGAGAAATGGGATATTGTTGGTCCTCAATTTGATTGTGCTCCCATCTACAACTCCGACAAGGAAGTTGATGCTGAAATTGGTCCTCCATTTCTCTCGGGTATTATTTATGATATCCATTGATGCCCTTGGGAAGGAGAAATTTTATTTTCCCTTGCATAAAGAGGGGCAGTTGGAAGTGATCAATTTTCCTGTTATGAGAGGCCCAATCTTTGATACTAAAGAAATCGGTAAGGCTCCCACCTCTCTTGAGTATGACGCTATATTCAAATCCCCTGAGCCTTATGATTTTGGGGAAGAAAAACCTGTTGGATACGAAACTCCACCCTCCACCTTGCCTCCCTCTTTTGTTCATCATTTTGAAAGTGATTCCAACACCTATTCTCATATGATCTCAGGTGGCCTTGATCCCTTTCCCCTTTCTGAGTATATTATCAAGGAAGAGCCCCTCATTGAATATTTGTTGTCTCCTTGGGTACCCCCTCAAGATCATGAACAATCTATAATTCCCCCTTTCCAGTGTAATCATCATGGGAAACCTACTTGTGCCTCTCCATCTCATCAGTCTCCCTTCCCTATTAATCATAACCCTGTAGAGGCCATGAAATATGAAATAATAATAATGATGATAATAATATGCCTGAGGTTTCCATCCATCAAAAGTTTATGAGCCTAATCATTGACATCTCTATATTTTGGTTAGAAGAGAGGATCTAATGGACTAGATTACCTCCTTTTCTTACCTCTTCTCACACGATTATCCGTGTGTTGGCATTCTATTTTCCTCCCTCCCACTGGCCTTATCATCCATGTGATTCTATCCACATTTGCTTTGCCATTTGCTACATGAGTAATCATATAGGTCGACATATTTATATTGTTTTTATGATATGTTGGTTGCACTGGCTTTATGATTAAACTTAGCCTTAGTTTTGCGCCATATGCATGTTAGAGTAGCATGCATTACATGCTGATTTTCGCATTAGAACTAATGTCATATGATATTTCTCATGATAGATTAACTGCATTTAGATTAAAATCGCATATTTTATTTTCTGTTGATTTTATGGCCTAATAGTAAGCATAGGTGATCAATAAACACCACAGAAACATGTTGCCCCATGGGTTTAGTCTTTGACATGTGTAGATAATAGGTCTATGGTACCCAAGAGATTGTTGGTGTTCTCATGACTTCCCATTCGAGTAGCATCGCCTACTTTTTCCTGAGAGATCATGTCCCAGTTGGAGCTAGATGTTAGCCACCGTTTTGTGGGTGATATCCCTAGGAGAAATTTTTTCTCCATGATGGTCCTCAGCTGACAGACAACAACACCTTGCAGCCACCAACTAGCTTGATGTTCCATTTCTTCACCACCTAAGCCAACCATGTGGTCCCTCACCCAGCGGTCATGATCATATGTTTGAAGTTGGGCCTCCCAAACCTAAAGGTATGTCTTGTTATTTGGAAATTGAGCATTCTAATTTATTTATCATAGAAACTTTGGGTATGGATTAATGGGGGGATTTAGTGAAAAGAGTGGTTTAGAATTGTGCTCTTTTCCCCTAGGTCTCTTTTGGGATGTTAAAACCTTGCACACTAGTCTTGTGGGATCTCTTTTATTGACCTACTAGTTTGAGGGATGGTACTACATGGGAAACCCCAATTTTGGTTGTGTGGTCCCGCTCCCCGATTTGCATATATTACTCCCCTTCCGCTCACTACATTCCTCCACTGGGTCCACATAGGGTGAGTCACCCCTTCCCCTTGCCCCACACCTTGGGTCGAGCCTTGAATGATACCCAAAGGTTGATGCAGTTAAAAGAAAAATAAAAAAGCATAACTGGCCACATTCAACAGGAAATTGTACCACAAAATGCAAAAGATGGTTGGGACAAAAACATTTAACACGTGGGCAAAAGCCATGACATGAGCTCTACCCCATTCCATGGCCATCACCCTGGTTCCTACATGGCCCTTGATGAGCCTCCTTTATCATTCGGGAACCCATGATTGTCCCAACCCCCGGTGGGCGATGCACTGCCCCACCTTAAAAGGGGGCATCCACTGCTATACTTTACACATCACGCTCTCATTACCTAGAGCCCCAAGTAGTTAACCAAAGAAAATCATAAAAAGGCAAAATGCATATGATGAAGGGTGGAAAAATCAAGGTCGGGGTAACTCATTGATCCAAATTGGATCCATGAAAATTATCAAAGTGCCATGACTGTATCAAATTAGGACAGACTTCAAATTTATGAACAAAGAGCTATCAGGGAGACCTCTGGACAGTGGCAGTTTACAGCTAGCAAGGAACGACAAGGACATCAGTCAAAGCGTGTTGACCGAGGCCCATGGAGACCACGCAGGAGGAAAAACTGGCAGTTAGGAAGCCTGGATCAGGAAACGAAGACCATTTTTGATGCGCAATTAGCGCGCATCGCTAGGCAAAACCCCTCGAGAAGGAAAATCCCCAAGCGCTCGGTCACATGGGAAGCCAGGAAACCATAGGGAAAGCGCTAAGGTGAAAGGCGAGTCCCGCACTCCAAAAACCGACGGAATATCGGAGGCACATTGGTCGGTAAGCAGATTTGGGTAGAGAATAAGCGATTCCATTCATTGCACGACGCATGTCCGGCGGATGAGAGCTAACCACCTCTCATCGTGGGCTAATGGTCGAGCAAGTCAACCACGTGAAAAGAGTGAACACTGTAGGATCTAGGGGCTCCAGATCTGACGGTGGAGATTGTGCCCGATCGGAAACTGGTTTTGATGGGGGAATTAAGCCGCGACATATAAAAGTCTGAAGCCCGATTTGACCGCTGAGTTGGCAGATGAATCATTTCACAACATAATCGAAATACCGAACCGTTGAGGAAAAGCTGGTGCAGTTTGTGAGAGGACAAGTGGCCACTTCCTTGTGGGACGTTGGTGATGACGCAGAGGGAGGGAACTCCAAGTGAACAACAACAGGCGATTCGAAGGGGCGAAAGCGAAAGTAAACTGTCAAGGACAGATTGGCTTTAATCCATGAACAAACAGAGAATAAGACAGAAGAAAAGAGAGGAAGAGCCAAAGAAGAAAAATAGTGAACAAAAAGGCGAAAGAGACAGTGAAGCAAGAAGCAGAAAACAGAGAGTCGAGCTGACCTAAGGCAACATCGAGCAGACGTCTTGAGCGGTTCAAGCAATCCCTGTGAGGATCTGTCGGGAATTGAGTACCACATTGGGCTCCTCCCATTGAAGACCAAAGAGGTCAAGACTTGGTAAGGAAAGAGTCTGTGCACTCTAGTGGCTTGGGGAATCCAAGAACCACCCTACTAAGCATTATCTGTTTTAGGAGACTCAAATTGAGCTCCTCACTGTAAAAACTCTGCTTTAAAGACACAATAAAAGAAGGCCACCACTGAAAGCTCGACTGGAGACGTAGCCCTGGAGGATAGGGTGAACGCCTTATTAATTTGTTGTGTTCTTGTATTTTCTTACTGTGTTTCTCTTACTGTCTTCCATTTTCCAGTGTCTGTGTATTTTGCAATCTGATCGATCCGTTGCCTAAGATAACAGATACACACCAACACATAAGTCTGTAATACCTTCATTCCTTAATTATTTAAGTGAGATCACTCACCAGTGATTTTCAGATCAAGTGGTATCAAAGCCTTGGGCTATTAAGGTTAGACAAGCTTGTGTTGGTTTCGTTGTTGAATGCTAACTACATCAAAGCTCAAATTAGGAGAAGGAGAGTTGGTCGAAACTAATCCTGAAATTGGGAGAGTCTATCCTCGGAAGACAATGTCAGAGGAAGGTTCTATGGGGCCAGACCCTCAATTCATAGATAGTTTCCTAGCTATGAAGTCCATGGTAGAAGAAATGTATAGGGACTTTAGAAAACATAAGGATGAAGATTCATCAAGCTCTAAACAAGATAAAGGAGAAGATGAGTCTCACTTCCATGACCACTCAAAAGGCAAAGGGAAAGAAGAAAGCTTTCTCCCACCTCCTAATAGCCCTGAACATAAAAAGAAGGCATCTTTGATTAAACTCGATGTTAAATTTGATTTACCTATATATGATGGAGAGTTGAATGTAGAAAAGCTGGACAATTGGATTAGACAAATTGATGTTTATTGCAGAGTGCAGAATATCGATTCAGACAAGAGCAAGATTCAGCTGGCAAGCCTACACCTTGGAGGCACTGCCTTGGTTTGGTTGGAAGGCAGGACCGAAGCTGACATGAAAAGACATGGTAAGACTATCTCTGTCTGGAGTGAATTTGTTTCTGCAATCAAAAAGCAGTTCTATCCATTGGCCTACATGCAACAAGCCATGATGAGCTGGCACACTCTTCGACAATTGAAAGGGCAAAGTGTACAGGGATAAGAATTTGGAAAGAGAGCATTGATTCTAGGAATCTCATTAGACTCACCTGAGACTCTGTTGAAATACCTTGGTGGTCTACACAGCTACATGAGGCACACTATCCTCATGTTTAATCCCACTAGTATAGATGAGGTATATGTACAAGCTACTCATTTAGAAGCTAGAGGAAAGAATGGGAGTCCAGAAGTTGGGGGATCATCCCAACCCACGACAAGTAAGAATAAGGAGAAAAGAAAGCAGAAATGGAAAGCAAGGAAGGCTAACACTGCACAAAAAAACAAGGCTTCATGCACTCACTATAAAAAGGATGGGCATGATGATGAGCACTGTTGGATTCTGCATCCAAAGATGAGACCTAAGAAGTTTGAGGACAAGAAGAAGAAGACTGCTGCAGCTATTTAGAAAGGTTTGGGATCAGACTCAGGAGATAAAACAACTATTGCAGCCACAGGTATAAGAAGTAAGAATTCTGAAGCATCTACTAGTAATTATGCACCATCTACTATTGATGAAGAAAATGAGAGAAAAAGACACAAGTTTTTCCATATTCGAGTTATTTCCAAATATCAAAAGATTGATACTTTGTTTGATAGTGGCTCACAAGTAAATTTAATTTCTGAAGCAATTGTAAAGAAATTGGGATTAGTGACTACATCTCACAAGAAACCATACCCATTAGGATGGTTGAATGATAAAGCATAATGACAAGTGACTAGACAATGCAAACTTAAGTTTTCTTTTGGGTCAGCATTTGTAGATTTAGACATAATTCCTTTGGATATATGTGGAATTGTTTTAGGAAGTCCTTACTTGTATGACAGAAAAGTTATTTTCTATAGAGCTGAGAACAAGTATTTACTTGTTAAAGATGGAATCAAATACTTTGTAAGAGCTCATAAGCTCAAGAATAATTATAGTCTCATAAACTCAGGGCAGATGAAAAGAATGATAAATTCATGCAAACAATTCTTATTGATGGTTGTAAAGAAAAAGAAACCTAATAAAACCAATGTATTTGAGGGTTGTCATGCTAAACAGCAAGTTGATTTAGAAAAGGTTGTTTCAAAGTATGATATCTTGTTTCAAGAACCTAAAGGTTTGCCACCCAAAAAGGAAATAGTGCATGATATTATTTTGCAGCAAGATGCTCCATTGCCTACATTGGAATGTACAGGTTGTTCGCTTTAGAGAATGCTGAAATCAAGAAGCAGGTGCAGGAGTTGCTCGAGAAGGGGTTCATCAGACCTAGCACATCACC
>APFE030484116.1:388-32437 GCA_000404065.3 Pinus taeda | reverse complement strand
ATAAAAAGGGCATATATAACAAAGTTGCAAATATGTTATCTAGACCTATTATAAATGCATTTACTATACTTAAGCATAATTCTGTGTTACATGAGAGTTACATTGAACAATATGCTCAAGATATAGATTTTAAAGATATATGCAACTTTAAGTCAAGGCAAACGAGTAGAAGAATTGAATTATCATGTAAAGAACTGACTCTTATATCATTGTGGGAAGTTATGGATTCCACAAACAGAAAGAGTAAAGATAATTCGAGAAGCACACACTTCTCTAATATCAGGTCACTTTGGGGTAAGTAAAACAGTTGCACAATTGCAAAGATTTTGTTATTGGCCAAAAATGAATGAGACAATTTCTAGATATGTAAGAGGGTGTACTATGTGTGCTAAAAGCAAGCCTAGCAATAGAAAACTAGGCATGTACACTCCATTACCAATTCCTTCTCACCCTTGGGAAAGTGTTTCCATGGATTTTGTTGGAGAACTGCCTAAATCTAGGAAAGGTCATGATTATCTGTATGTTGTTGTGGATAGGTTCATCAAAATGTGTATTTTGATACTTTGTAATAAACAGATTATAACTGAACAAATTGCAAAATTGTTTTTTGAACATGTATGGGTTCATTTTGGATTACCCACTTCCATTGTATCTGATTGAGACACCTGATTTGTGAGGAGTTTTGGTTAAGTCGGTGGGAACTGATGGACACTAAACTGAAGAAAAGCACAGCTTTTCATCCACAAACTCATGGCCAGACAGAAGTAGTTAACATGATAGTGATCCAGTTACTCAGGGGATATTGCAGCAAGCATCCTAAGCTTTGGGATGAACATTTTTGTTATGTGCAGCAAGCTTACAACAGAGCAAAACATTCTTCTACACAAAGATCTCCGTTTGAGACATGTTTTGGTTTCACACCAAGGTCTCCTTTGGATTTTGTCTTTTGTAAAGACACCACAGTTGAGGGACATAGTGATGTGGATAGGGCAACTAGGTTCACTGAACAAATCCAAGAGATCCACCAGGCAGTACAAGAACAGCTGGAAAAGAGCCAAGCCAAATACAAGGCAAGGCATGACAAGCATCGGATGGAGCATAGTTTCCAAGTTGGTGACCAAGTCTTGTTGTATATCAGCAAGGACAGGATGCAAGGTGAAGGTAAAAAGCTAAAGCCTATCAGGTATGGACCTTTCAAGATACTTGAGAAGATTGGTGAGAATGCTTTTCGCCTTGATCTAACAGCTTACATGCACATCTACCCAGTCGTAAATGCAGATTGCTTGAGATTGTTTGAACCTTCACTATTTGAAGATCCCAAAGAGCAGAGTCAATTGCCTTCTATTGATGACCTGCTACCTAAATATCTTAATGAATTGCAAGAAGACGCAGTTCTAGACAGGAAGGTGAGGACAACGCGCAGAGGAGATGTTGAGTACCTCAGAATTGGGCTCAAGGGTTCAAAGCCGAGCACTACAAAGTGGATAGAGATTAGACGAGTGAGACAATTGTACCCTCACTTAGTCGATGCTTGAAACCAACTTTTGGTGGTCCAAAAGCTTTTTCAGTGGGAAGGTCGTGATCCAAATTGGATCTATGAAAATTATCAAAGTGCCATGACTGTATCAAATCATGACAGACTTCAAATTTATGAACATAGAGCTATCAGGGAGACCTCTGGACAGTGGCAGTTTGCAGCCAGCAAGGAACAACGAGGACCTCAGTCAAAGCGCGTTGATCGAGGCCCATGGAGACCGCGCAGGAGGCAAAACTGGTAGTTAGGAAGCCCGGATCGGGAAATGGAGGCCATTTCTGATGCGCGATTAGCGAATCATGCATCACTGGGCAAAACCCCTCGAGAAGGAAAAGCCCTGAGCGCTTGGTCCATGAGAAGTCGGGAAACCATAGGGAAAGCGCTAAGGCGAAAGGCGGGTCCCGCGCTCCAAAAACCGGCAGAATATCAGAGGCACATTGGGCGGTAAGTGGATTTTGGCAGAGAACGAGCGATTCCATTCATTGCACGACGCTTGTTTGGTGGATGAGAGAGAAAACAGCCTCTCATCGCGGGCTAACAGTCGAGCAAGTCAACCACGTGAAAAGAGCGAACATCGTAGGATATGGGGGCTCTAGATCTGATGGCGGAGATTGCGCCCAATGGGAAACCAGATTTGATGGGGGAATTAAGTCGCAGCATATAAAAGTCTGAAGTCAGATTTGACCATTGAGTTGGCGGATGAATCATTTCACAACATAACTGAAATACTGAACCGTTGAGGAAGAGCTGGTGCAGTTCGTGAGAGGACAAGTGGCCACTTCCCTGTGGGATGTTGGTGATGACGCAGAGGCAGGGAACTCCAAGCGAACAGCAGCAGGCTATCCGAAGGGGCGAAAGCGGAAGCAAACCGTCAAGGATAGATTGGCTTTAAGCCATGAACAAACAGAGAATAAGATAGAGAAGAAAAGAGAGGAAGAGCCAGAGAAGAAAAACAATGAACGAAAAGGTGAAAGAGAAAGTGAAGCAAGAAGCAGAAAACAGAGAGCCAAGCTGACCTAAGGCAGCATCGAGTAGACAGAAGTGTTGGAGGTTCAAGCAATCCCTGTGAGGATCTGTCGAGAATTGAGTACCACATTGGGCTCCTCCCATTGAAGACCAAAGAGGTCAAGACTGGTAAGGAAAGAGTCTGTGCACTCTAGTGGCTTGGGGAATCCAAGAACCACCCTACTAAGCATTATCTGTTTCAGGAGACTCAAATTGAGCTCCTCACTGTAAAAACTCTGCTTTAAAGACACAATAAAAGAAGGCCACCATTGAAAGCTAGACCAGAGACGTAGTCCTAGAGGATAGGGTGAATTCCTTATTAATTTGTTGTGTTCTTGTATTTGCTTACTGTGTTTCTCTTACTGTCTTCCATTTTCCAGTGTCTGTGTATTTTGCAATATGATCAATCCATTGCCTAAGATAACATAGACACACACCAACACATGAGTCTGTAATACCTTCATTCCTTAATTATTTAACTGAGATCACTCATGAGTGATTTTCAGATCACTCACGAGTGATTTTCAGATCACTCATGCACCACGATATCTCCCTCCTACACATTATTTACCCAAGTGTGGGCTTCCCTTTTATTAGCTACCCTTGTACCATGGCATGTGATCGAGGTTTCCCCCTTTCATTCCCTACTCCATTCCATAATTATGCCACATGCCACACCCATTTGAAGGATGTACCATAGACATACCACCCCCTTTAGAAGTAGTAACCACCTAATAGGATGCATGGTTAACCCTATTTGGATCTTGGAGACATCAGCACACACCAAAGCCCACTATGGAAGGGCATGCCATTGTAAACTATCCACTTGTTGTCCATGGTTTATAAACTCTTTTACTTGATTTATTTAATGACTTGGTATGCTGGAAGGCACGGGGACGCATTAGATCTTATGCAGGATTGCAGATGGTTTTCGCTTGGGTTTGGTCTCCCTATACGAAGTCCTGAGCCCCAAAGGGCTATGTTGGCACACATAGGGTGTGTGTAGAGAGCCATGGACCTCCACAACAACACACAACACTCCATGGCTCCCCACATCCATTCAGAGATTACTCATGGTTCACCTATTGGACGAGGAAGATGCACTTAATCCATCATGCCCAGCCAACCCAACAATTGTACCATACACTTGGCAGATGATCCAGGACTTGCACAATGATGTGGCATCACCTACACCATCATCCTATCCCTTGCAGGCAATCCACAGGCATCTTCAATTTGTTTGGAGACCCATGAGGATACTTGTGTGCCCCCACGTACCATTTGGAGCACCACAGGTTATTATAAGTGGCCAACCCCTTGTTCACTGCTTTTAGAAGTCCAACTCCACATTATGGCACATATGGACTTCATTAGGCCTCCTCCAAGGCCCAAACGACATGCATTATTGATTATTCGACTTCTTGAGAGGATTATTCTTTTGTTTATGAGCTAGTTTGGTGTGCTTGTCAGTGAGAGTTAGTTATTTTGCACATTATTTTATTGTAGGTACTAATGTAGGTCTAATTAGCTAAATCAAACTCATTAGAAGTGTATAAATAGAAGTGATGTGAATTCCTTTTAGCATCATCACTTGGTTGGGCTTGTATCTCTTGTGAGAACTTCGCTATCCTTCTTGGAGGATGAAATTTTGGAGCATGCAATGAATTTTGATGTTTGGATCATTTTCTCTTGTCTTGGAGCTTCTTGTTTGGCAAAATTTTGATGGTTGGATATACTCTTAATACATGTAAGTGCATTTTTAATGCTACCCTTTTTCTATTTTTGTCACATATATTGTTGCTAAGATTTCACTATACTAAGGCTAATTTGTTGCATCCATTATTGCGAAGTTGTGGGAATTTGGTTTCAAGAGAGTGACGCTTCATGTATGGGCCATGTATGATGAGTGAATGTTCCTAGGGATGTTTCATTGTTAAAATTGATCTTGATAAAACGAAGTATAAATTCTTTGAAGTTGCTCTCCTTTGCCCTAAAGCTAAGTGAAGTTGCCTTTAAGGCCTCCTTGACTAAGAATATCCAATCTGAATTGATAATCATTCTTGACTCCAATCTCCCCAAAGGATTAGGCATTGGTCCACCATAGGTGATCACCCTAAAACCTATTTTTCTTCACCTTCTCCTCTTCTTTCTAGGTCTAGCCCCATAGATCACCTAAGGCATCAAATATATCACAATCTAGCCATCCAAATACATCTATTTTTGGTCCACAACAGTGTCGGTATGTCCTCAAGAAGCTCGCCAAATTTCATAAGATTCCGACAGTGGGATCTTGAGATATCGCAAGCCCTAGCTCGAAGACCAACTCTTGCCCTTGGTTTCCCTTAGGCCAGAAACCTCACTGGGATGTTTGCATTGCCTTTCATTGAAAATTCATTTCTCGATCCCATTCCCCTCCCTAATTAGGTCAAGTATATCATTGGTTGCTAAATCCTATCCCCTTGACCTAACCTCGGGTCCACTTGGTCCCGTGTGGTCCCATGCACTATCAAGGTTAATTCTTCAAAGATCAACTGGAACCCAAGTTTGCGCAAGAATTCTACGACTTAGGGATCTCCTTATAAGGCACATACTCAAAACCTAAACCTTGAAATTCTCACCAAGCCCTTCTTGTGAATAGGATTCTAGGATCACCCTTTATACTATCTCTGATCTATCCATCTTTGTGATCATTATCATACATACAGGGTCTCCTCCCATCGGTGAAAGTCTGTAAAGAGTAGGGAGCTTTAGCTGATGTGATAGTGGGCTATTACTCCATTTTTTCCCCTTGACCTAGCAATTGTCCCTTTAGGTTCCCTCCTAGTGCACCTACTATTTTGAGCGGTAACATTTTGGCACCGGTGTCGGGGACACGAAACGTAGGAACCCTATAGTAACAGGAAAATTGATCACTTCCAACTACCCCTCTTTATGCAAGGGAAAATAAAATTTCTCCTTCCAAAGGACATCAATGGATATGTCATCATAAATAATACTCGAGAAAGGGAGGACCAATTTCAACCTCATCCTCCTTGTCATTGTCGTAAACGGGAGCACAATCAAATTGAGGACCAACAATTTCCCATTTCCCTTTTCAATATGGAAGTAATCTCTAATGTCATCTTCTAAGGGGAAAATGGGATCACGTTCCTCAAGGTTCTCAAAAGGAGAGTCATCAGGAGTAATATCCTCAAGAAAGGTAAGGTTGGTCTCAACTTCATCCTTCCCAACATGTGTTCTCAAAATCATTATTTTCATCATGTGGACCCGAGGAGGACTCATCTTCTTGCTCATTACTTAGATTCTCAATGTCTTGATGATGGTCAATGAAGGCTTCCTCTTGGATGCCTAATGTGGGGCATACTTGAAAATGTTTAAGAAAGCCATCAACGAACTCCTCAATAGATGAGATGCTCTTAGGTTCATGATCTTCTTGCTCATTGCTTAGATTCTCAATGTCTTGATGATGGTCAATGAAGGCTTCCTCTTGGATGCCTAATGTGGGGCATACTTGAAAATGGCTAAGAAAGCCATCAACGAACTCCTCAATAGATGAGATGCTCTTAGGTTCATGATCATTCAACCATGAGTTATGACCACTAAGAGATCCCTTGAACAATAACATAAGGACATATTGGTGAACAACCTCCTCTCTTGAAGCATGTGCATTAAATATTTCTACGTGGTCAACTGTGGAGAGTGGATCACCATCAAACACGGGCAGCCCACGTACCATCTTTCCCGTGACATGATTATGGTGCCCAGGGATGCTAGAAATGTCCAAAGCGAGAAATTTATCAAATAAAGACAACCTATTCGAGATATACATGAAAAATATGTAGGAGTCACCAGGGTGAATTTAAAGATGCCTAAAAAATGCTTGCTTCACCCTACAAGCATCGACCTTAAAGTTCAATGAAGAACTAGGGCTTCATTCTTCCAATGGAGTCGTCAATAATGTTATGTCAATATGTCATATTGGGATCAAAACACATGTTTTGTGTCCCCGATAACGACGCCAAAATGTTACTGCTCGAACTAGTAGAGGCCCTAGGAGGGAACCCTAAAGGGACAATTGCTAGGTCAAGGGCAACAATGGAGCAATAGTCCATTGTCACCTCAGCTAAAGCTCCCTACTCTTTACAGACTTTCACCGATGGGAGGAGATCCAGTATAATAATGATCACAAAGATCGATAAATCAAAGATAGGATAAAGGGTGATCCTAGAAGCCTATTCACAAGAGAGGCTAAAGATTGTGGCTTGCTTGTCTTGGAAGACAAGATGGAAGGCTCTCTAGGAAGGGCTTGGGGAGAATTTCAAGGGTTAGGTTTTGAGTATGTGTTGTATAAGGAGATCCTTAAGCCATAGAATTCTTGCAGAAACTTGGGTTTCGGGTGATTTTTAAAGAATTAACCTTGATAGTGCACAAGACCACACGGGACCAAGTGGACCTAAGGTTAGGTCAAGGGAATAGGATTTAGCAACCAACGATATACTTGACCACATTAGGGAAGGGAAAAGGATCAAGGAATTAAAGGCAATGCAAAGATCGCAATGAGGTTTCTAGCCTAAGGGAAACTAGGGGCAAGAATTGGTCTTTGAGCTAGGCCTTGCAATATCTCAAGATCCCATTGTCAGAATCTCATGAAATTTATAGGGCTTGTTGAGAACACATCAATGCCATTGTGGACAAAAAATTGAAGTATTTGGATGGCCATATTGTGATATATTTGAGGCCCTAGGTGACCTATGGGGCTAGAACTAGAAAGAAGAGGAGAAGGTGAAGAAAAATAGGTTTGAGGGTGATCACCTATGGCGGACTAGTGCCTAATCCTTTGGGGAGATTGGAGTCAAGAATGATTACGAATTCAGATTGAATTTTCTTAGTCAAGCAGGCCTTAAAGGCAACTTCACTTAGAACTAGGGCAAAGGGGAGCAGCTTCAAATACTTTATACTTTGTTTTGCAAAATAGATGGTTTATCAAGATCAATTTCAACAATGAAACATCCCTAGGAACATTCACTCATCATACATGGCCCATACATGAAGCATCACTCTCTTGAAACAAAATTCCCACAACTTTGCAATAATGGATGCAACAAATTAGCCCTAGTATAGTGAAATCCCAACAACAATGTATGTGACAAAAATAGAAAAAGAATAGCATTAAAATTGCATTTACATGTATTAGAGTATATCCAACCATCAAAATTTTGCCAATCAAGAAGCTCCAAGACAAGAGAAAATGATCCAAACATCAAAATTCATTCCATGCTCCAAAGTTTTGTCCTCCAAGAAGGATAACGGAGTTATCACAAGAGATACAAATCCAACCAAGTGATGATGCTAAAAGGAATTCACATCACTTCTATTTATACACTTCTAATGAGTTTGATTTAACTAATTAGGCCTACATAAGTCACTACAATAAAATAATGTGCAAAATAACTAACTTTTGGTGACAAGCCCACCAAACTAGCTCATAAACAAAAGAATAATCCTCTCAAGAGGTCGAATAATCAATGATGCATGTCGTTTGGGCCTTGAAGGAGGCCTAATGAAGTCCATATGTGCCAAAATGTGGAGTTGGACTTCTAAAAGCAATGAACAAGGGGTTGGCCCCTTATAATAACCTGTGGTGCTCCAAATGGTATGTGGGGGCACACAAGTGTCCTCATGGGTCTCCAAACAAATTGAAGATGCATGTAGATCACCTGCAAGGGCTAGGATGATGGTGTAGGTGATGCCACATCATCGTGCAAGTCCTGGATCATTTGCCAAGTGTATGGTGCAATTGTGGGGCCGATTGGGCATGATGGATCAAGTGCATCTTCCTAATCCAATAAGTGAACCATGAGCAATCTCTAAATGGATGTGGGGATCCATGGGGTGTTGTCTGTTGCTGTGGAGGCCCATGGCTCTCTACACACACCCTACATGTGCCAATGTAGCCCTCTGGGGCTTAGGACCCCGTATAGGGAGACCAAACCCAAGTGGAAACCATCTGCAATCTTGCATAAGATCCAATGCATCCCCCCGTGCCTTCCAATATACCAAGTCATTAAATAACTCAAGTAAAAGAGTTTATAAACCATGGAAAACATGTGGGCAGTTCACAATGGCATGCCCTTCCATAGTGGGCTTTGGTATGTGCTAATGTTCCAAGCTCCAAATAGGGTTAACCGTGCATCCTATTAGGTGGTTACTACTTCTAAAGGGGGTGGTATGTCCATGGTACATCCTTCAAATGGGTGTGGCATGTGGCATAATGATGGAATGGAGTAGGGAATGAAAGGGGGAAACATGGATCACATGCCATGGTACAAGGGTAGCTAATAAAAGAGAAGCCCACACTTGGGTAAATAATGTGTAGGAGGGAGAAGTCGTGGTGCATGAGTTACCCTGGCCTTGATTTTTCCACCCTTCATCATATGCCTATTGCCTTTTAATGATTTTATTTGGTTAACTACTTGGGGCTCTAGGTAATGAGAGCGTGATGTGTAAAGTATAGCAGTGGATGCCCCCTTTTAAGGTGGGGCATTTCATCACCCTTCGGGGGTTGGGACAATCATGGGTTCCTGAATGATAAAGGAGGCTCATAAAGGGCCATGTAAGAACCAAGGTGATGGCCATGGAATGGGGTAGAGCTCATGTCATGGCTTTTTCCCACGTGCTAGATGTTTTTGTCCCAGCCATCTTTTACATTTTGTGGTACAATTTCCTACTGAATGTGGCCAATTATGCTTTTCTTTATTTTTCTTTTAATTGCATCATCCTCCGGGTATCATTCCAGGCTTGACCCAAGTTGTGGGGCAAGGGGAGGGGGTGGTTGACCCTATGTGGACCCAGTGGAGGAATGTAGTGAGCGGAAGGGGAGTAATATATGAAAATTGGGGAGCGGGAACATGCAACCAAAATTGGGGTTTCCCATGTAGTACCATCCCTCAAACCAATAGATCAGTAAAATAGATACCACGAGACTAGGGTGTAAGGTTAACATCCCAAAAGAGACCTAGGGGACAAGAGCAGAGACCTAGACCACTCTTTCCGCTGAATCCCCCCATTAATCCATGCCCAAAGCTTCCATGATAAATAAACTAGAATACTCAATTTCCAAATAACAAGACATACTTTTAAGTTTGGGAGGCCCACCTTCAAACATACGATCATCACAGATTGGTGAGGGATCACATGGCTAACACAAGTGGTGGAGAAATGAGACATCAAGTTAGTTTGTGGCTGCAAGGGGTTGCTGGCTGCCAGCTGAGGACCATCATGGAGAAAAAATTTCTCATAGGGATATCACCCACAAAACGGTGGGTAACAGGGATATTTGAAGGTTTGTCATTCCATTGGTTGATCATATCTTTAAAAAAAACTCAAAATCTAGCATATTGCATGGTAAATAGTGCCTCATTGGGGTTGGCGTCATCAATCCTAGGTAATTCAAGGTCTTATAAAACCTAATCCTACACAAGGCTTCAAATTAGGCCTATCTGATGGTTTGTCACTCTATTGATTGATCATATCTTTAAAGTAAACCTTTTCCCTATGCTTGTATGCCTAGATGTACCATTGTTGAGATACATCTTGAAACCCTAGTCTACAAGCCCTAGTTTCTAGGCTTATTCTTAGGTACACTATTACTTATTACAGAGGCTTGTGCCCTATTCCAAGTGAAAAGTACTATGATCAAGTCTTCTACATATCATCTTGATCCTATCAACCTAGAATACCTTTAGGTGATCTATACTGAGAAGCCTCATGTGTGGTGAAATTCCACTAAAGAGTAAGAGGTGGGAATCCTAGGGTGATAGTGGCATCCACCTCACTGTTGTGTCTTTGTCTAACTCTTGCCTTGTGAAGCCTTTCACAAGACCTACTAGATTTTGAGGCAACATTTCCAAAATGTAGAAGGCTAGGTTAGGACATGAATGGTGAAGATGAGCTTGTGGCGTATACTGGTTAAAGAGAAAGAAGGCTCTACTTCGAGTTAGTAGGTAGAGCCCCTTAGAGAAGACAAAGTCAATGCACTTCCTATGTATGAGTGTTGTGTAGAACCATAAGAGAACCATCAAGAAGAGAAGGTAACAAACCTTCAACCAGAGGAAATGATTTTAGATGTGAATGCTAGGAATAATTGTAGAATAATAAAGAAGCCGATGACGACAAGAAGTTGTAATAAAACATCCAAGAAAAATCCCTACGGTAGAGAAGAACTTGATTCTACATATTGTAATCACAAGCCAAGACCAATATTGAGAGACACTCCATCTTCTATGAGAAAGGGGTTGGACCCAGTAATTCTCATACCTATAGTGAAGAGCCCACCAAGGCCTTTATTTTTCTAAGTTGTTTCCAAATTTTTGGTTTAATAAAGACTATTTTTTTCTATGTGCATTCCTATATTGACTTGCTTCCATAAAACTGTTATGCATGTTGTTGAGAACTTGCATGTGAGTGAGGGAAGGCTAGTTGTGAGGAAATATTTGTTATCCTTCATATTCACATGAGTGGTAATTACATATTGTGAGGGTAACTTGCAGTGTTGGTGATATATAACATTTACACACTTGTATTTTTCATTCAGGATAGTCCTTCTTTGATGAATGATCTTCTATGATGTTGTTTGAGGATACGTAGCATAATGATCCTCTTTGATAGATCATGTGGTTGATGATCCTGGTTGCTTCAATAGCTTATATGATGGATCATGTTGATGCATGGTCTCAACTAATATAGATTTATTCATGCCTTGATGCTTGGATGGGTGACGATGCTCCTTATTTCTCACTTGATGATTGTGTTGTTGCTCCTTTGCATAGAGGCTTTGGTCAGGGTATTGTTTTTGTGATCACCTTAGGACTGTGATAGGGAGCTCTCCCATTTTTTACATGTCTATTTTACTCCCATGGTCATACGTAGTAAAATAGATAGTGAATTTCACAGAGTGCCCACCACTTTGTGACCTTTTGGAGCACCAGAGAGGATTAAGGTAGAATTTGGCAATGATGTGCTATCTCACTTGTGAAAAAGCGCTTGAGCCTTCCTTACGTCTATTCTATTTTATTGATGATCTTAAACACAATACAAAATCATTCTTGTAGAGCATTCACGTTTGGGGCATATCTTGGAACACCCTAGGGGGTTTGATGATGAGATGGAGGTATGAGTTTTTGATGGAATGATATGGATTCGAAAATGTCTATTTGACATGATAGATGATTCCTCTTGGTGAGCACCACCTCCTTGGTCCATTTCCAACAACTTAGTGTTTCAAGGAAACATTTAGGCATGGCTGATGGATATCATTATTTGGACAAAGTGCCCTAGGATATTTTGTGTCTATGACATTCCTATGGCCATATTTGATAGAATAGGCACCATCTTAGCTGAGTGCCCTATCATTTTGATGGACTTGTAGAGCTTGACATAGCATAAAGGAGATTTTCAACTTGATGACGGTTTGGCATTCTTTGGTAAGGGTGTTTTGGTATTTTTGTACTGATTATGCTCTTATGGCCACTATTGATGGAATATGCGCACTTCATTGGGTGAGCACTACCCTTCTACTGTGGATTTCCGACACTTGGCACCATTTTCAGCCTAGTGGAGGAGGTATGCCTATGTGGCACTTCAAGTGAGGGTGTTTTGTTTTCTAATGCTTACCCTTCTACTGTGGATTTCCGACACTTGGCACCATTTTCAGCCTAGTGGAGGAGGTATGCCTATGTGGCACTTCAAGTGAGGGTGTTTTGTTTTCTAATGCTTATTGAGGTCTCATGGAGGTGTTCTAGAGGATAGACACTAAAGTTCAAGGAGCACTCTACCTTTTATGGTTTTCTAGCATCTTGGGGTTTGATAGGAGGGGCCAACTCACTTCTTGTTGATGACTTCAATATTAGAGCACTTGGCTTCATTCTTATATTTTGAGGTTGACATTACGCTTTTTGGTGACTTGGTACCTCATTCACTTGGAGTGCTCCATTGCTTGCAAACATGTAGAGGCATTTCTCATTGATTGAGGCATTATTTCATTGGATACTGGGTATAGAACACATGAGGAGGTTGATCAGACCCTTTTAATGACATGGAACTTGATATATGGTGTTTATTTGCTGATTTTCAGCCTCCTATCTTGAGATCCACTGCATCTATCTTGGTCTTATGATGACTTGGAGGCACATATGCCACTTGGTGTGTCTAGTTACATATATTTTGAGGTTGGAATGAACATCCATGGTCTACATCATTTGAGCATTCCAACTTTTTAGCCATCTATCTTCATTGTGGGGACTTACGAGACTATTTGCATGTGATCCAATGCATTTTGTTGGAGATTTCCACTTGGGAAGTTGGATTGCACACTTGCTAATAAATTTGGATGAGGTTTCCTAGCACACTTCTCTATGAGGGAATCCACTTTATTCTTGTGTCTATTTGGTCTTCTATCACTACATCTATCTTGGAATCGTGCCACATCTGCCATCTTGACTCATTCTTGCACATATATTGCAGGAGTACACCTCCCATGCTTCTTAATTAAGGTTGTTCCACTACTTCACAGATGTGGACACACTTCTAGAAGTGCACATGCCTATCTTGCTATTTTGGAGCATAGACTTAGTCTACTCTCAAGCAAAGAAGGCACCCTTATTTATTTCTTCTATTTTTGGAAAGAAATCAACTAACTTCAATATTTTATTGCTGTTGACTTGGCCATTGAAGTTAGTTAGATGGGGATATTAATATCTTTGTTTTCCTAGAATATCTCATCAAGATTCTTCCATGTTTTAGTAAGCAAGCCATTGAGAATCTTGTTATCCCTCTAAATAATATCTGCATTTGAAGCATTTGTTTGGAAATTCAAATACTTCTGGAGGTTTTTTGGGTGCACCGAGTAGCATTGAGGAGTAAGGAATACTAACTTCAATATTTTATTGTTGTTGACTTGGCCATTACATCGTTGTTGAGTTGGCCATTGAAGTTAGTTAGATGGGGATATTAATATTTTTGTTTTCCTAGAATATCTCATCAAGATCCTTCCTTGTTTTAGTAAGCAAGCCATTGAGAATCTTGTTATCCCTCTAAATAATATCTGCATTTGAAGCATTTGTTTGGAAATTCAGATACTTTTGGAGGTTTTCTGGGTGCACCGAGTAGCATTGAGGAGTAAGGAATACTAACTTCAATATTTTATTGCTGTTGACTTGGCCATTACATCGTTGTTGAGTTTGCCATTGAAGTTAGTTAAATGAGGATAGTAGTATTTTTTTTCCCTAGAATATCTCGACAAACTTTTTGCTTCTTTTAGTAAGCAAGTCATTGAGAATCTTGTTATCCCTCGAAATGATATCTGCATTTGAGGCACTTGTTTGGCAATTCATATATTTCTCAAGGTTTTCTTGAGTTCACGAAAAAGCATTGAGAAGGAGTAAGTAATACTTCAACATTATGCCAGGTCACAAATTAAGTCACCTACATGGTCATAATGCTCAATGAGCCAATGTTGAACCTGGGTTTGAAATGGTGTCTTTTGATCTAAGGATGACTTCAGAACAGCCTTACGTGCCTAATATACATATGGCAGCAGTCTTGGCAACATTTAGAACACAAGGGGCAAGGCTTGGCTCCATTTCAGCTGTATATGTGAACATATATTGCACTCACTGTGGGGACACGGTTAAATGAGTGGCTAGCAGCATCAAGATAAAGTGGGGCCGATAAATAATGGGGGTCATTCATACAGATATAAAAGGTGCAAACATCTTGACAACAAAGGATGGCTTCTGTTATACCTGATCAGCAGGGGTGCTGTCTTCTGGGTCCAACTCCTAAGAATTTAATACTAAGAAGAAACGCCTTTCTTGAAAATTAATGTTTGATACTCCCCCTACATTTACCATGAAGTAAAGAGGAATGTGAAGGTGGATGCCCTTAGAATTCTCTAACTTGATATTAATTCAAGATCTAATTAAGCACTAAATGAAAGGTTTGAAGGAACAGCATCAGATTTTCATCGATACAGAGGTACTATTACAGCATTTGCAGGTCATCAAAATGCTCGTAAAATATGATAATGATCATATTTCTTGATTGTCATGAACATGGTGATGTTTTAACCCATGTTACACAATCTTGAGGTGTTGTACAACCAGGTTGTCCAAGGGTATGATTGCAGGTGCACGTTGGCACATTCATCCAGCAGTGTAAAGAGGAGCTGCTCCAAGGCTTCGGATTGTGAAGAATCAAGATAGTAAATGACAGACCTGTGTATTGATATAAGTTGTGGAAACCAGATTCCAACCTTGCACATCCAGATAGGTCTAAATTTGAGCATTTCTCATTGAGCAGCCTGTGCAAAAAATAATCTTGGAGACCTGTAGCAGCAACATTTTGCAACAACACTGAACACTGATTTGAAAACCAGAAAATAAAACGTATAATACCTCATCTAGAAATTGCTTCATTGACAGGAGACATCAAATAAGGAATGATGAAAGACTTGGTCAAAGGGAAGAGTGGTTATAACCACCATTTTCCTTGTTTACACACTTAAATCCACATTTGTGGAGAGTGGTTGGTATTATTGGAAGAGTGTTTCCCCTTTAAAAGTATTAAAAGGGCTTAAGACATGGTCAAAGGAGGCCCCATTTGTAGAGTGCCACCGCTATTTTTTGCATCTTTAGGGAAGATCATCCAGCATAAAAGGATGGTCAGAGCCAATAACATGTTCCAAGACCAAAAGCCACATGTGTAGGATTACTTCTTGTTTGGATTAAAGAGAAAAACTAATTGGAGGAAGAAATTTAGGTTCCACCACATCATTTCCCCTCACACCTTATTCCATGAGATCCCCTTTTCATGGAAGTTTGTTTAGCTTAGATTGAGGATCTAGTTGGTTATATTGAAGGATGAGCCAAAGATAAGGGCATCCAACGTTGATAGCAGATTCATAAGGGTGCTTCACCATGCTTGTTACATTAGATAAGGAGGTCACCTCATTATTTCATGAAATGGTTGAGTATTGTTATGGTTTTGCGCCTAAGTTGCATGATATGGGGAAATGAGTACTGATTTCAAAAATGGGTACTAGTACAAAACGTGACACCCACAAAGTGTGTGTTAGGACATTTAAGAAATGTTATGTGCGTCATATCGCCATTTTTATTTTCTTCAATAATACAACCATGGTGGATTTCCAGGGCACGAGATGCCCAAGTCATGGGAGTAGGTTTATGTCATCTAGGGTTCCAGGGGAGTTTTGAGGAGTTTTTACGGGTTTTGATAGCATTCACTCGGCATATTCTATCATCTACACAACTTGTCTTTCGTTCCGTTGCATTCCGACAACTTTCGGAAAACAGGGTTATTATTGAACCTGACTTAATTAATTTCGCTTGAGGTGGCATTTTGGGGGAAATATTTGGTAGAATACCTCAGTGTAATAGCTCGTTGGAACTGGATTGAGAAGATCTACAGGACGGGATGCCGAGAAGTGACTTCTAGTGACCGGAGAGAGTACGGTGGGAGATTTACCATTTTCCCTAATTAAAAATGGATTTAATTAGTCATTTAATTAAAGAAAAATCATTAATTAGAGGAAAAAAAACCAAGAGTGACTTAAGTGAAATAAAATAAAACTACAAGTCGCTTAAGATAAAGTCAATGGATGAGCTTATAGAATAATAATAAAATAATAAAATAAGATGTTTCTAGAGTCTTGGAGATCTATCCATCAGATCTATAAAAGAAAGAGGAGGAGGAGATCATTTGGAGACTTCTTGGACTTGAGTATTTGTCTTTTTTGAGAGTTGGAGGACCAAGTTCTCTACTTAAGTAGCCCCAAGATGAAAACCCTCAGGTGATTCAGTGAGAGTAGGCAAGAACCCATCTCTCTCTTTGGTGAATTCATTCAAATTCACAGGTTGTTCTCATCCATTTCGAGTTATTTTGGAGGTGGGGTTTAGCTTGTAGTAGATATTTTGTGGGAAGCCATTCTCTCAACCAACTCCAGTAGTCTATGTACTCTTTTATATTAATAAAATAAGACTGAGGATTCTGCGAATATTTCTTGTCCATTTTGAGTTGCAGTTTATGTTTCGTGGTTTTGCTATAAATTTTCTGGATTAATTTGTGCAATTTGTTTATGGAATTTGCAGCAATATTTTTCTTGAGCAAAATCCTAAGAAATTTCTAAAAAAAAAAATTCGAGACATTGCAGTGGTATCACAGCATCGACTTTGGCTCAGTCTGCAGGGTTTTCAGTTATAACGATTGTGGTCTAACAAATTGCTATCCCAAGAGCAATTTGTCTGGTAAATATTAAGTATTCAACAATAGCTATTTCAAATCGTTGAATTATTTGAGTCAAACTTTATTATTAGAAAAGGAGATTTTTTTTGTGAAAACTCCGGCGTTTGGTTTAAAGGGCCATCGCATTATTGAAGGGGTCGTAATCTAGGTTGGCCCAATTCTTATTGTGTTCATGGCATATTATTTAAAGTGGGTGCCAAATTTCATTTTTTATTTCGGTTTCAAACTCAACCAAATTTTTAAAAGCCAAGAGCACCTGGAGTTAAATCATTTTTCCATGAGGTTAAATTAGGGAGCTGAATTACCTGTAGCGTCATTCTCAGGAGCGCAGCCAGGAAGATTTGTGGTCTCCACAGAGCGATGCATGGAGTGTCCAAGGGAATATTCAAATCTAGAAGCTCCTTTAGCATATGGTCTGTGTGATTAACATGGACAATGTGCAGAGTATAGTGCGTTGTCCTAAGGGAGCAAAATTTCTTCATGACATCTTCATCACAACAATAATTGGGATGCACCTTGGCTGTTGTGCGATTATGTAAATGCAAGTCAACCTGTGCACATCAATAAGAGAGTGTTGTGTGTCGGATCAATTGAAAACAGGACGGGATTGGTAGAGGCAATACGTTTAATTTCCCGTGCCAAAGCAAGAAATGATGCAAAGGTCTACGTATGGTGGCGCTGTCAGCAATTGGGGAATTTTCTGATGTTCTATTGCGTTGACAGAGCATATATGCTGACTCACATATTACAATATTTGTTGAAGAATCAAAATCCAAGTCTGAGATCAGTTATGGAATGTTGCAATACATGGTGTGAGCAATTGAAAGGTTGAAAGGAGTTCTGTGCGTAGACTTGTATGTGAGATGTGATGGCAGTCGTTGTTCACAGCAGACTGTTATGTGCATGTCAGTTCTGAGGATACCTGTAGCAGAGGATACGTCTATGCCTACAAGAAGGGACCAAATCATTGAATTGTTCAGCAATATTATTGGAGGTGTCAAGTAGCAATCATTTGAGGATATTGGCACCATAAGAAGATCGAAATTCTAGTGACTGGTTTCTATTCCAGATCTGAAGCAACACTCCCTATGCTTGTAGCAGCTCATGTAATTTTGGTTGATTTAGCAATGTGCCTGTAGCAGCCTGACTTTGGAGGGCTCAAATTACAACAGGCAGATTGGATTCTATTGCATGACCCAGATCATCTCTCCTGCAGGAGTATAAGGACCTCATTCCTTGAAGGTCGTATTGTGGCTGAGTAAGCTTTGTTGAGCATTGTCAAGAGTATATGTTGTTGACTGCTAGGATTTTAGATTGTTGAATTCAGTGAAGAGCAGAAAATTGTTGCATATGTTTGGGATCAAAATTGTTGTTGTGTGAATTATTGTAAGTTGCTTGGGTTTTGAGGATTGCCAGTTTATTTTCACCTTGCTAGCATTGTATATAGCTACCAGGTATACTCTATTATGAAAAGGTAGAAATTAGAATAGTTGTTGTTGAGTGTTTAGGCGAGTTTGCACTTGAAGGTCTGACTAAGAGGGAATTGATCAGTTGTATATTATGTTGATAATCATAGTGTGTGTGTGGCCGAGTTGAGTATGGGGTCAGGGTACTTGGTTGTATGTTGTTGCCCCTTATGTGGTGTCAAATCATTACCATCAGTCTTAATTCCATCAGTACATAAGTGGGCCAAAATGTGGAGAGGATAAAGACTTGCAAAGGAAGTTTATTAAGCCTGGTGGTAAAAAGTATGTTGGCTAAGTAGGGTTAGTAAATTTGTGCCTTGTATGGTCAAGGGTAGAGTATAGTTGTTGAGTTATAGCTGCCAAGGTCTGGTCATTATTGTATCAAGTTCTTGTATGAAGTCAACTTGATGTACCTAACATCATTGGACTAAACATGGATGAAAACTTCACAAAGACCCTTAACAAACTAGCAACAACAATCAACAAAACCTTTTCCATGGAGATACTCACCATGTTACAGCAAAAGCAGTTGCATGAGGAACATGAATTGGGACCCAAAATCTATGCACTTGGGACAAATTTGAGGTTCACGGGGTTTATAGTAAAATCCCTCCTCAAATTGGAGCAACTTGCTTCACTCCTCTCCAAGGTGTATCAATTAGATGGGAAGAGCTTGATTTGGGATCTAAAACTAGCTATGTTTGCCTTAGTACAACCTAAGTATGTGGAGCACCCTTGTATATGAGTCAAACTTCCAGTTGCCTCCTGTCTCAGTAGTATCATGATGCTAACTGCACGTATACCCCCTTGCAGTGATGACATTATGAGGAGAGTCTTAAGATTGATAGTGGAGACCTTTTAGGATTTGGATAATAGCGAAGGCCCTACCTTTGGGAAGAGGCTAGAGATTTTAGAAGTCATGGCTTTGGTCAGATCTTATGACCTCATGTTTGAGCTAGAGTGCGATGACTTGATTCTCCAAATGTTGCAATGCTTCTTCAACATTAGGAAACATCATTCAGATGTGGTCAAAACACATATGCAGTCCATTTTGTCTTCATGTATGGGAGGTTGTGATGACATTTGAAGGGTGTTGCAGTCTAGGTTGTTGGCCATTTGGAGGGAGGAACAGTTGGTTTCACATGTTGCTTATGAACTAACCGAAAGGAACATTGGGTTGTTCAGGAGACGGTTGACTCGAGAAGAGTTGCAGTGGATTTGTGGTGACGAACCATGCAGCAAGAATGAACTGAGGAGGAAGGGTCTTTGCTTCATTTGCAAGGAGACTTGGGGACCAGATCACTCATGCTTCAGTGACACCGAAGAGATGATGGGTAGATCAGGAGGAAATTCCTTCTAACCTTTAGGATGAGGATTCTTCTTCTATGGTTGAGTCCATGGGTTTTTATGAGGATACCTATGAGGAGCATGAACAGTCATGGGGAGTTGTCGACGACAACATACAGTTGTAGCCATACCTGGTAGAGGAGATTGTTGAGCAACAAATTGTTCCCATTCAGCATGAGTCAGTTGAGGAGGAGGATGCACAATATGCATGATGAACCTTTTGTAGAGAGCTAGTTGGAGGTTCATGTTGAGTCTATAATAGAGGAGGATGAGCATCCATCTTTTGGATGAGCCATTGACGAGGAACAAACAAATGCCCAGATAACCAGCAAGGTTGTAGTACTTGTAAACACTTGTCATCAAGAGGTGTTGGAGTCTGACATGATAGTTTTGCAGGAGGTTGGTATACTGCAGAAGCACGAACTTTTCAGTCAGATCAGGGAGGATCTTTTGGAGATGGTAGTGCATACATATTTGGGTCGACCCACTGATGAGGTGCAAATAGATGCACAGGTAGTTGGCAAAGCTGTAGTACTTTCAGAGAGTCGCCCTCTCCAAGAGTGCATAGACAAGGTGTGCAGTACAGTTTGGCCACTTGTACCCCTTATAAGGAGAGAGGTAGGATTTTCTCGATGGATATTGTTGATGGGCATAGTGCAACATAGGGGAATTGTTCCATATATAGGTGCATATGCATTCGATTCTTTCCACGGGATAGATTGGCAGGAAATCATGAGTTGGTATCCTATTGATGGAGCGGTATTTTTATTCAGGGACATAGTGCAACAAGAGCCCTTAGGTGTGAGGGATGTTGATTTGGGGTAGCATTGGATGTGCTCTAGCCATGAAAATTAGTGGAGAGGCTAAAACACATGAGATCTCCAAGACCCAGAAATGGTTTGGGCAGATATTAAAATAATTAATATTTTTAATGGACTTCCTAAATCTAAACTTAGGAAAAATAAAATATTAATTGGTATTAATATAAAACTGGGTTAGGAGGTTCCAAAAGTCATGGATCAAGCCAAATCTAATTTTAGTCGTTGATTAGAGATTTAATCTCAGTCGTTGAAGGACCAATAGGAAAATTGTAAGAGGAGGCTTGAGGGTTAGTTGGAGAACAGACTAGAGTGATCAGTCATTTGATTTTCTAGAGCAGGGTTTGCTAAGAAAAGTCAAATTAGTGATCAGTTTGCAGTGAGGGGCAGTGAGTACTGGACAGAGAGGCAAAGATAGTGCCTAGAGACCAACGCAAAACTAGAGAGAAGTAGACGCTGAGCCAGAGGGAGCCACACAGAGCCATAAGGGACGACGAGAGGCCAGAAGGGCCTGCGTCATCCACACAAAGGGCAGCAGGAGTGACGCAGAGGGCCGTAGAGGTTGCGCAGTGCCTCAAAGGGTTGATGCAGAGGGTTCTGGGCTGACACTGAGGCCAAGTGGGTTGGCATTGAGCTTCAGAGGTTGCTGGAGAGGGTTTCGTGGGGCAAATTTTCTGAATATCTGCTTCCGAATAGAGGTATTACTGCTGGATTATTTTCTGTCGGGTGAGCCAGTTTGGCACCTAGTTGTACTCAAGGATAGACTGCATAGTAAATAAACCCTCAGAATTGCTGCACTAGTTTTCCCAAGTTGGGTTTTTCTGGGGACAAGTTGTCCAAAAATAACGAGGTCACTTGTTTGTTTGCTATTTCTTTCAGCTGTTGATCTGTAGATGGTTGAGACTGTATTGTGTTTATTTCGATGTTTATATGTTTAAACAAATTGTTTGTAATTAACAAGTAGGAGAAATAAACCAGAAGAATACAGATAAAATTTCTAACGGTTAGACTTAGAAATTTCAACAAGGGATACTGCATGTTTCAGTTGGCAGTGTGATGTAGGTCGTCATCTCATTAACATTCCAGCATAGCATCAACATAGTGGGATTGACCTTGGTTTATACCAGGGGTTGAACTAGAGAGAGGTGATGAGTTGGTATTCTACTGGTGGAGCAGCATCTATGGTCAGAGACAGAGCATAGCTCAAGCCATGGGGGATGGACGAGGATGATTGGTTATGGTGGTTTTGGGATCCATGTGGATCCATGGATGGCAGATTGATTTAGCAGTTTGCTTGGGATTCGGGTATTGGGGGACCCATTCATGTTTGGTTAGCTTGAAGGCATGGCGTGGAAAAGTGGTTCATTTGGGATCCTGGTATCAATTTACAGATGCCTCTGCAGTGGATAGATACAGATTGCTTGAGGGCAAGCAATATTGGGGCGAGAGGATTTGTCATGTCCCTATTTCAATTTTCCTCTATAGTACAACTAGGGTGGATTTCCAGGGCATGGGATGGCCAGGTCATGGGAGTAGGTTTATGTCATCTAGAGTTCTAGGGGAGTTTTGAGGAGTTTTTACGAGATCTGATGGCATTCGCTTGGCATATTCTATCATTCGCACAACTTTCCTTTCGCTCTATTGCATTCCAACAACTTTCAGAAAACAAGGTTATTATTGAGCCGGACTTAATTAATTTTGCTTGAGGTGGCATTCTGGGAGAAATATTTGATGGAATACCTCAGCGTAATAGTTTGTTGGAACCAAAATGAGAAGATCTATAGGATGGGATGTTAAGAAGTGACTTCCAGTGGTTGGAGAGAGTATGGTGGGAGATTTACCATTTCTCTGATTAAAATGGCTTTAATTAGTCATTTAATTAAGGAAAATTAATTAATTGGAGGAAAAAGGCCAAAAGTGACTTAAGTGAATTAAAATAAAACTAAAAGTCACTTAAGATAAAGTCAATGGAGAAGCTTCTAGAATAATAATAAAATAATAAAGTAAGATGCTTCTAGAGGCTTGGAGATCTATCCATCAGATCTATAAAAGGGGAGAAGGAGATCATTTGGAGACTTCATGAACTTGAGCATTTGTCTTTGTTGAGAGTTGGAGGACCGAATTCTCTACTTCAATAGCTCCAGGATGAAAACGCTCGGGTGATTTAGTGAGAGTGGGCAAGAACCCATCTCTCCCCTTGGTGAATTCATGCAAAATTCATAGCTTTTTCTCATCCATTTCCAGTTATTTTGGAGGTCAATTTTAGCATGTAGCAAATATTTTGTGGGAGGTTATTCTCTCAGCCAACTCCAGTAGTCTATGTACTCTTTTGTATTAATAAAATAAGCCTGAGGATTCTGCAAATATTTTTTGTCCAATTGCAGCGTATGTTTCGTGGTTTTGCTATAAATTTTCTAGATTAACTTGTGCAATTTGTTTATGGAATTTGCGGCAATATTTTCCTTGAGCAAAATACCGAAAAATTATTAAAAATTAATTTTCAGGACATTACAATGTGCAATCATAAAGCATACATGATACATTATTACATTATGATTAAGTTGTCCAATGTCAATGCACAAACTATAAGTCTATCAATTATACATGTCACATGATGATGGAACATGCTAACATCACATTTACTCATGAATGATGACATAATGAAAGCAGCAATATCCAAAAACAACCTTGATAAATGAGGTTTATTATATTTATATATATATCCAAAATTAGCCTTTATTATATATATGAGGCTGCAAGTACTATAAAGACTAAAGACTAATAGTCTTCAATCTTCATCATTAACATCATAATCATCATCAAAAATAGAAGAAGAAGCATGCTCCACTTCCAATTCCACTTCTAGGTTGTTAGTCCTCAATATTTAGGGCAACAAGAGAGAGCTCAAAATCAGGAGATTCTGAATCCACATCCCTTTCTTTAGAAGGACCACTGCTATATTCTAGACCCCTACGAATGAAAGGCGAAGGTCGGAGTGCACATAAACACGATTCTCTACCTTCTATGAGCCCAACATGTTGCGCTTCATGTAATGAATAAAACCATAAGTGCTCCAATTCCTTTCTGTTGATGAAGAGCTTGCCACTTGTGAAAAAACACGAAGGGCAAGGTTTTGCAAATGTACACCATTTGCTCCATGAAAAATCCACCACCTAATTGGATTCATGGTGCTTCTCTCCTCCAAAGCTAATATATCTGAATAATCATCTAACCCTACAGTAAAACTGGCAAATTTTTCCTTCACCTCCCTGTGTAGATGAGCTAGAAACATTCTCACAAGGGCTTTCTTCACCCCATTAGCCACCTCTCTATCCTTACGGAGGTGCCTTCCTCTTCCCATTTTTTTTAGCAATGAACTCCTCATCGTAAAATCTCAGGTTTAGGGCATGTGCTCAAGTGCAATGGATTGTAGAAATTGTTCCACCATCAACAATGATTTTCTCGACTAAATCAGCAAAATGATCATCAACAAATAAAAGCCGTGGAGACTTTTGTGAAATGATTTCCATAGTTTTCTCAACCATGGTATCGATGCCATCATATACCTCTCCGAAGAAAGGTTGGTTTGTGTTAGCGTTTCGAAGAAGCTCAAATGCAGGGGTTGTGAACTTTAGCAAGAAATCTATCTTGATCCACTACTCTTGATCAAGGCACAATCTATGCAACATTTATCCCCACTTTGAATCTGCCTGTCTCCACTCAACCCGAAGTTGACTCACCACCATAGAAACTAATGGTTACTTAACCTCAACAAGGCAGTGCAACATTAGGGAGTTTGAGGCATATCTTGTCTCGACAACTTTTAACAACTCCAACTTGGAGTACTCTCGAAATATTGCTTGAGATTGGTGATGGTTGGTGATGAATTTAACGATCTCCCTTGCTTCCCCTATGATTTCCTTTATCCACGAAACTTTATTGTCGATTCCCTCTAATATCAAATTCAGATTATGGGCAATGCAGGGTGTCCAAAAAATGTGTTCATACCTCCCCTCAATAATTAAACCCGCAACTTTGCAAACACATGCATTATTCGCGATAAGTTGCACCACCCTGTTAGGTCCTATGTGTTCAATATATTTTATTAAAACATCATCTATGAATTGTGCATTTTTTACCTCTCCTGCACAGTCTTCCACCTTTAAAAACATTGCTCCTTTTCGTGAAGTGGCAATGATATTTATCAATGGCCTACGCCTTGTATCTTCCCATCCATCTAAGACTATGCTAACCCCAGAGCTACTCCAGGAAGAATGAATTGGTGATAAGATATCCCCCACAAGCTCCTTCTCATTTTTGGGAAGCTGAGTTCTGACTTTTTCATAGTTGGGCCCCTTGTACCCCGTGGGACCTTTGTTAACTTCCCTTATCATATCTTGCCAGTAAGGAGACTGAACAATAATGAATGGGATACAACATGCATAGATGCACCTAGCCACTCTAGAATCAACTTCTTCTCTCGCTTGCACATTCACCAATTTCGCAATTCTACTCTCTTGAACTGAAGCAAATGACCCTATGGTATTTTAGGATGGTGGTAGTTGTTGTTGTTGAGCCGCTTTCCTCTTCCTTGCTTCAACCACAATCCTTGGCTTAGTGTTTGGTGGAGCTTGAGGAGTAGCATTAGCAAGCTCTTCATGCCTTCTTTTAAGTCCATCAACCTCATATTGCTCTCTTTAATATGACCTCCTCACCATTGGGTATATTGTTTTTGGGCAACCTACAATCCCCTATCCTCCTCCATGCAAAAGATACACCTTCACTCTCGGGTAGGAGCCCTTATACAAATTACGGCAAAGATTACATCACCATTCCCAAGAGCCACCACCTGCACATCTTTGAAGCTTCTGAACATGCCTCCAAGGAGGATAATCGTCAACCCTCTGGTTGGACATGAGGGCTGAACTCGCACCTTGGTTGGAAGCCATTGCTACCAAAAAAAAAAAAAATTGTAAAGAAAAAACGTTTTTCACATTTTTGGAAGCATAAACCTTCAACAAATACAAGAAATAGTGGGACAAAACTAAGAAAATGAATGTTTCTTATCGAAATTAATTTTTTTGTCGCTGAAGCTACCCCAAAATGCCACAAAACACAAGAGAAATATGGTTGGAGCTTAGCCAAAAACCTAGAATGCCATAGCTGGAAGTTCCCCACTCCGAATTTGCTTGTGAAATCTCTTTTTCTTGTTGTTGAAATCTCCTTTTCTCACTGTTGGAAACACCCTAGCTAAAACTACTACTCTCTTCCTCTTTTCTCCTTTCTAAAATCATCCCTTTCCAAGTGAAACGACTTGCTCAATTCTTGTGATGAGAGAATGAGGCGAGAGTCTTTTTATAACTTGCGAGAGACATCTAGAAACATCCACATAATATTTTAATCGCCAAATAAAAAAATAAAAAAATAAAAAAAAAGTCACTTTGTCGGAAATGTGCTTGTACAACCTTGAAACATGTTTCAAGTCGTATTAGGCCATATTTTAGCCTCGTGAAACATGCCAGTATGGCCTAAAACGTGTTTCAAGGTCATACCACACACGTTTCAGTGTTCTAGTTTCATTTTTTGGGTGAAACAACCTCTTGCCCAGTGTTTCCTACAACATAGTTTTGCACATGGTTTGTTGTTGTTGTCCCCTTGGAAGGTGAGCCTATTATATTGGATGAGGAGGTCATCCCATTACTTCATGGAATTGGTTTAGTATTTATGGTTTTACACATAGTTTGGTGTTCTTGCTGGAACCTTGTAGGGTGGGTGCACTAGTCGACCTTGTGAGACACTTGGAAGTTGGATATGCATATTTTGTAGAACAAACACACCCTTGGAAAGCCTTTGGAGGATGGACGTGGCATATTAGAACCTTTATTTGCTATCACTTGTGGATACACCCTTGTTTTGGGGTTGATTTATTGTATAAGTGGCTTGAACAACCCATTATTTATGTATTTTGGATTAATTAGTGGTAGAGAAGTATATCTTATTTCTCCATAGGTTAGATTAGAGGATTTCATTTGAAGCATTACTAATTTACTGTAATGGGGGTTTAACATATCTCTATAAATAGTGATGCACTTCTCATTATCACTCATGGTTGGATTGGGAAGAAATCCCTTACCAAATTCTGAAATTTCAGTTGGAAAGTTTTTATGTTTTTCTTGTGCTATGGATGTCTAGCTAGAGCACTCTCATGAAGGTGTTAGTTGTGGACGCTTCTCATTGAATGGATGTTCAATGAATGAACAAATTTGTGTGTGATGAGATAGTGAGTGGCCTCTTCATTTCCTTGTGGTATTTATTCTTGAATGGTTGTAAATGTGATGTACTTCTTTAGTGATGGTGGTATACCCCTCTTCTCCTTTCTTTGATAGATCCCTTCTCCAAGACATTTGAAGGTATCTAGTGGAGATTGTTCTCATTGACCTTAATTTTTGAAGCAACTATGGTTAGGATATGTAGTGGACTGCCCTAATCTTCATTTTGGTTCCACTTGTGATTTCTAAACGAAAATCCTTAGTTGAGCTTGTTGCCACAAAATCTAGAAGGGCCTAGAGAGGGGTACCCTACAAGGCTAACATTACACCAAGTGACAACAATAAAGTAGTAACCTACTATCACCGCAGCTACTACCCCCTACTCTTTATGGATTTTCACCAATGGGAGGAGTCTCAGTAGGTAGGTCACCTAATAGGTATTCTAGGTTTAAAGGTATAAGATGACTAAAAAGGTTTCTAAGGGAAAGGCACAATTTAGGTACAAGGCTCCAACTATGAAGAGGAGGCAATTCACTTTCCTTAGAAAGGCCAAGTTGGGGCAACACAAGACCCACGGTTTGATTGATATGTTGTGAGTCGAGATGGCCAGAGGTCAAGGTGTTGAGAAAGGGTTTCCCACAATATATTTCAACAAGGTTATGACACATGAAACCTTAAAAAAGCTCTCGAGCTGAAGCTATAACCAAACTAGGGGTTTATCCAAAAGCAAACAATTACAACAAGGGAAATTATGGATGAAAATGGAGTGAATGCCCACCAAGGGGAACGATTTTTAGGAAACCACTACAACCCTTGATGTTTAGACCTTCCAAGACCAAAAATTTCTCTTTCTAGTCAATTAGCGCTAAGCCCTAGTTGGTTGCTTGGCCTTAAGAGGGTCGAAATAGTGAGAGAGAGAGAGAAAGAGTTAAAATTTATGGATAAAATTTGACTTGATCACCAACAATGGATGGTCAATGCCTAGTCCTAAGGTTGATGGAGTCTATGGATTCTTTAGGTTCGCTAAAACTTACAAAGGAGTAAGAATATTTTGATGCCTTAGCATCAAAACCCTAACTATTACCTTTGTCAGCGATCAAAATGTAAGATCACCAAGGGGATTGTCATTCACATATCATACAATGAGTAATGCATGTAATAATATGACCTAGCTTTCATAAAATTGATAATCAACAAAATTAGGGCACAATATTTAACCTAGATCACCAATTTATTCCATACATTAGACACGAAATCAGAATTTTTTGATAAAAGGCACTTACAAGGCAATATGGATGTACAATCCAATCATTGGTCCAAGGCAACTTCTCCAAAGACGAGAATATAGCTCCAAGACAAAATATGCTCCGTAGATCACATCTCTCCAATAGGTACAAGAGGCCGAAACTCTAAAGTAGAGAGGCAAAATTCACAAGGGATGATGATGAGAAATGAAATAGTCCTCTTCTGTATTTATTTGAGGAGGATAAGTCTCTAATTAGCCTAAGAGTCCCTAATAACAAGTTAAAATTACAATAGAACCTTACTCATTTGGAAAAGATAGAATGAGTGTTCCTAACGAAATAAGTATCTGATTAAGGCCTTGAAACTCCATCTTAACATTGTGTTGGAAGTATAAAATTCATGAGGGTTTTCAATTTCCATCTTCTATTTTGGATAGCGAGGTCCCTCAAGGTCTCCTTGAAGTATCGAAATTGCTTTACTCAAGATCCTTCGATTCCATTTCTCCCAAAAGGCTAGGCACTGGTCCACAATCCATTGTTGATCACCCCAAAACTTTCTTTTTTTATTTTTCTTTTGAATTTTACCTTAGCCATAGTGGGTCTCCTAGGGCATCAAGTGAATTGCTTTGTAGTCATCCAATTTTGGAGCGAATTGGCATACATATGCAATGGTGTGTCCTCAATAGGTCCTCCAAGTTGAGGTCATTCCCACGGTTGGATTGGGAGATACACCAAGCCCTAGCCATAAGACCATACTCATCTAAGTTCCTCCTAGGTTAAGGTATGTTGACTGCTGGAGTAGCACCTGACGATTATTTGACGACTCCATGCCCAAGGATGATCCCGAAGACACTTGTACCATCAGAGATGTCATCAGTCAACAGAGTTTTTTAACTCTCCTTCTATCTTCTCATCATATTTCTTCTCTGTACCCAGATTCCACACCCTACGGGGAATTGTAATAAGTGATGCTAGTATGATGTTCTTGAATTTGTAACAGGCCTAGGATGTGGGACTCGATCAGCAAACGAGTACACCTTGGAGTGTTTTTTTTATCCGGTGAATTATCCCTTTCGTTTCCTTTCTTTTTTAGAGGGGGATAATCCTCTGGATTTTTTCACTCGTGCACACCCCAAAGCCGAGGTGACGGTTTGAAGATTGAGCCCCTGACACATCCTAGTGTCTAGGGTCGATGTATATTACCATACTAGATCACACGTAAAGTTTCGTGGAATTTTGCTAGGTCTAGGTAGGATTTTTTAATAGTTAAAAATTTCCTGCAAAACGGGATTTTTTAATTATTTTTTGTATAAAGGCATAAATAAGTGGCATTAGGAGATGCCTGGGGCGTATGACCAGTCAAAATTCATCCTCAGAGGCCCAGCATTCTCTTAGAGCCTACTTTGGGGGTCAAAAAATGACTCAGAGTCCCTCAAAAGGCAAATCTTCCAGTGACAGTGGCAAAAAATGAAGAAAAATTCAAAAAAATAAATAATTGGAAAAATTTTAAAAAATTTCCAAAGTCAAAATAAGTCAAATTTTGACATGGAGATTAAGCAGATGATCAAAGGTGACGTGGCAAGCAATGTGGGGCCCACATCAAGTCAAAATTTCAGAAAGTCAAAGTCAAAGTCAAAAGTCAAAGTCAAAGTCAAAGTCATGAGGCAAATGGAATTTCAAAAAAAAAAAAAAAAAAACTTTGATTTAATTTTTGACTTTGGAAACATTATAAGGTAAAGGTTTATTTGGACCCACCTCATACCATAACTCAGGCAACCAAAAAAATTGAGGTCCGTACGATTTCCGTACGGCCGTACGGCAGCTTTCAGCAAGTCAAAGGAATCCACGCTGGCAGTCAAATGGAATGTTAACGTTGAATATTATTTCAGCATATAACGTGGGCAATATCAGCAAAGGTTTAATACACCTCAGCACAAGCAAAAACCTGTACGTTGAAAAGTCCGTACGCTGTCCGTACGGCATCCATCAGCAAATCTGCCGTACGCATATTAAAACAGCCAGTCAACGTGAGTTATCTCAGCAGATTTGGTCAGTCACAGCATTTACACATGGCAGCTACAGCTCAGTTTAACAGCAGTCACTCATCCAGTTAACTCAGCAATACACGTGGGCCATTACAGCAGTCCGTTGGCAGTCTGTCAGCAATCAAAGCAGCAGTTAACACTCAGTTTAATTAACAAGGACAGCAGTTGGTACGTACAGCTAGTTATCTTCAGTCAAGCAGCAGTTCAAAGGCAGCCACGTGGAAATCAAGAGCAGTTATCTTCACATTGGGATTGTCATCAAGCCACTTGTCATGTCATTTCTTCATTGGGATCTTCACCTTATCGCCATTTGTCATTGGGAATTTGCCTTGGGATTGTCTCCCATTTTCCTATTTATATGAGCCTTGGGCTCTTATTGTATCATCATAGAACGAGCTATTGGGCTGGCGGAGACTCTGCCAGATTGTGTATTCAGCATTCTTATTAATAATAAAAGTCTTTGGGGTTAGCAGCTTCTCGTGTGGTGCATGTCTTGGTATATGAGGTATACTTGTATCGTTTAATGTTCATGTGATTTTCATTTTGCTTTCTAGTTGTTTTTCATTTTGCCTGAAGGCACTATTGTCTAGGGAGGAGAGATCTGCAGCTATCTCAGATCTCTTCTGGGCTTGGTATATCTTGCACGCTTGTTGTAGCTTGTCCATTCTCGGTTGAATGACAAGCTCAACTTGGTCTCTATATGCCAAGTTCCTTTTTGCACTAACAATTCGTTTGCAAGTGTTTTTTGTGTTCTCAAGCGACAGGTTTGCCAGCTCTGTTGGAGGGCGAGGACTTCTTCGACGGGAATAGTCACCTCCCAGGATACCAAGGATCCCACATGCTGTTCAAGCCGTCAAGCTCTTAAGACACCAAAAAAAGGGATTTACGCAAGAGGGAAGTACCCTGATCTCTTAGCTTCGTTTCTATTTTGAAAGTCAAAGCAAATTTTCCCTTTTCATTTAAAAGCATTCGTTTCCATTCTGAGCATAAAAAGAAGTACAAACAAAAATATTTTCATTTCCGAAATAACAACGTTATAAGGCACTGGTCATTTGTGTGGTACATGTTCATCGTATGGTTAATGGCTATTGTTTATATTTCGTTTTGATTTTAGATCTCAGATTGACAATCTTATTTACTTAAATAATTCTCCTAGAACTTTTCATCTCAGCTTTAGGCTTAGCTTTCCATTTAGGGACCACCCCCCTTAGCTAGCCTAGGAGATAGCTAAAACGGAGAGAGTTGGGAGCAGTGTGACAGCCCCTCCTCTGAGATCCCTGCCACCAACCACACCTTGTGGGGTTGAGGGCTTTTCTCGCTAACTGTGTAGGTAGGTGCGGGCGGCAGGGTCAACACTGCCGATACTACTATCGGCATGGTTTTGGTTCAGGACGACGATGATGGCATCGAGCATGTCATTTATTATCTTAGTCGTAACTTACTAGATACGGAGACTCGATATGCATATGTCGAGAAGTTGGCTCTCGCCGCGGTTTGCGTTGTCCAACGCTTCCGTCACTACATTCTGTTGCGTACTACTACGATGATTTCAGATTGTAACCCCATGACCTACATTCTTTCACGACAATTGCTGGGGGCAAGTACTCAAAGTGGATCGTGATCCTCCAAGAGTTCGACTTGGAATTTACTGCAGCCAAGTCCAAGAAATCACTCGTTTTCGCTGAACTTTTATGCTCCTTGCCATCCGCCGCTACTTCCTCGCAAATGGAGGAGTCAATTCCATATGAAACTCTTTTCCTGATCATCACCCTCGATCCATGGTATGGGGACATAATTGTCTATTTGCAGACGTCCTCCTTCCGCCCCGAGACGTCGAAAGACGCTCATCGACGGATTCGTCACCAAGCTCATCCATATCGCATAGTTGGGGACACCCTGTACCGCCTTGGGGTTGATTCGGTTCTTCGTTGGTGTATTACCTTCGAAGAAGCTGAAAGAGTTCTAAATGACTGCCACTCCGGTGCTTGTGGCGGGCACATGT
>APFE030484106.1:0-12718 GCA_000404065.3 Pinus taeda | reverse complement strand
AAAGTATTATTATAGTTAACTTGAAATATTTTTTTCATATATTGGGTTAGGGTTAATTTTTACAAAGATTAATTCTCACTAAAAGCTAATATGCTATAATAACCTTTACTGAATGCTAGCTCAATTTTATTTTATTTTATTTTTTAGATCATGTAAAAAAGACATTCAACAATGAACTTCATTTAATATTATATAGGAAATAGTGGTCATGTATTTTATTAACTCTTAATATCCTTATGTCCTTAAATATTAGTGAGTATTAGTAATAAAGGAAATCTCCTTTTTTTTCACTTGCTAATGCCTTTATGAATTGGAAGATTTGCATGTTCTCTAGAAAACCATGTTCTATGGGATTCCAAGTTATTAGATCATACCCATTGTACTCCACACCAAACATTAACATGGATGGATTATTAGGTGTCTCCTATTAGCTAATAGAGTGTTTGAACCTAGTTTACCATAGAAAAGAAGGGGCTTTGTAACCAATGGTACTAGTGGTATAGGACTCTAAAGTGAAGGACATGAGATAGATTTTCATCCAATTGTATTTACTTGTATCACTATACCTCTTAGGTGGCACCACACATTTGACCGCTATTAGAAGGTGCCACCATGGCTCTATCCTAGGCTCTAATGTTGAAAAATACCTCAAATTTTCTAGTTCAAGTGGAGTATTGTGTGACTTTTAGTAATGAGAATTCTTAAAATAAGGTGCATTAGGAAATCCTTTAAAACACTAGTAAGTGATGTAAATTAATTTTTTTGATATGCTGTTCTCTTTATTGTGGAGGAATCGTTGGTGTGCTCCAATGGTCCCAGAAGGCTTTCTCGAATGAAAATCCATAAAGGGATCCTATTTATATATCATAACTCTTCTGAGCTCAACTCCCTAATAGGAGCGTCCAAGATCACACAAGATAGTATTCAAGTATTGAAAAGAGTTCGTGGGTGGTTTATTTCCTAGCCAAGGAGGCATGCAAGTTGAATGTTGTGGGAACTCATTGTTTGTTATCTGTGGATAAGCAGACATTTTGGATCTGATTGTTTCCGATTTAGGTTTTGTTTTGTGGGTTCAAGAGCTTGATGAAGTGAATTTTCAACATTACAATTTGATCCATGGTGCCATCAATGGTGTTCATGGTCTGAGACAATGGAACTATGAGTCGTGGAGCTATTGATGGTGCTCAAAAATTAGTGCCCTTTTGAAGAATAAACTGCCTTGGATCATAGAGTGGATATGTGCATAAATATAGCCAAATAATTAGGTGATATTCATTCTTTATTTGATCTGTTCTGATCATTTTCCATCATTCAATTCTATGCATCTGCCCGTATTCACCATATTTTCAATTATGCATGAGGGCCATTACCTGAGATTAAAAACAAGGAAAATGCTTAATCAATTTGTGCTGCATTCGTTCCATTATCTGTCATATGCATTTTTTGATGGAAAAGGTTTTGCAAAAGGGCTTTCTTTTTTGGAATGTAGCTCATCCATTTTCTTAACCTCACAACAATTTGTTGATAAGGAAAAGCCACGCCCTATGAAAAGGGAGGTGTTTTGACGCTACCACTTATGTAGCCTCCAGGCTCATTTCATCTCAGTGAAAAATATGCTCAAATTGATTTAAAATTTGATTAATTTAATTTGAATACCGTTTTTTGAATTGTTAATTTGTCATGCCATAGTTATTGAAGAGAAATTAGTGTGGCCAACTATTGTCATAAGTATATGCTGGAATTTACCACTTCAACAATAGAAAAGTTTATTTTCATAAAAAGGATAGAAAAATAGTGAGATGACAATAGAGAATATAGGTTGCAGCAACATCAAAGCTTAAAGGATGATCAACAACCAAGTTTGTTTGAGTTTCTAGAATAGACTCAAGATTATGATAATGTATGAGTCAAACATTATAATTATCGGAAATCTACATGTCATATATTTCTTTGTAATAGTCCCTTGTGCTCCTTGAAATGTTTTATGTACCTACTACCTTTTTACACTTGGAGTATATTAAAATGGCATATAGTTGAAAGACCTAAAGAGGCATGCATACCACTTTGCTCCCTAGTGACATCGATTTGTGGAATTAACCACTTGGTTGGTATGTGAGTGGCAGGGGTACTCATATCTAAGCTTGATATGCAAATTGAAAAATTTAGTCTTCGATTAAGTGGGGGAAGTGTGAGATGGAGTAATCCAAGAGTGTGAAGGACCAAGTTAAAGATAGTTCATCAATAATTTGGATGAACGATGTATGAAGGACTTCCTACTAAACCAATGGTTGTACCCATGCATTCTGGTGGATGGTTGTTCCTTTATATGGATGTTGACAATTTGATGTTGTTTGCATGAACAAGGTACAAGGTCTAATTTCTAGATTGGACCAAAAGTACATCTTGTTGATTGAGATAGATACAAGTAGCAATTAAGGGGGCCACATGGAAAATATAATTCTTACTTGTCTTTAGTGTGCTCATCAATTATAGAATGAGTTTGTTCCTATTAGTTAGAAATTTGTTGAGGTCTATTTGGTTGCGAGATTCTCTCCAACTAGTTATCTTCCAAGATTGGTGTGTGGTTGACATATTCACTCAACCAAGATATTTTCTATCCAAGATAGGATGGGTATCTTGAGACATAACCTGATGTATTTATATTGTATTACTATTTTCATGTGAATACAATTTATAAGTGAATTTAGAAAATATTTGTTTTATGATTGGGGAGAATACAAGATTCATTAGTTATACAAATTTAGAACCATCTCATTTTTTATCATGCTTGAATGAGACAAAGATAATGAAAATTTATCTCTATCTGTCCAATCAAATATTTTGGTTCCTTGACATTTTTAGAAATTTGTTCATTACTTCAACTTTTTTAAAGAAAATTGTTCCTTACATCGTAAATTTATAGTACGTTTCGTCTGGAGTTTATTTACATTAAATTTATTCAAAGCATGTGTTTTAAAAAATTTACTTATATTATTAATCAAACTTATTAATCTTGATTTCAAGTGTAAATGGACTTCTAATTTGGTGTCCAAGATTACAAAAAAATAGGTTAAAGGTTGGTGTGATTTAGATTAGGCACAATTTGTATGTCAAAACTCTTATTAAAAGATACAAAAGGTTAGGCACAATTTCTAGGTCATTTCAACATTCAAAACTTTTTGGATAAGACTAAAATAAAATATTTTGACACGTTAAAGGTTGGTGTGATTTAGGTTAGGCACAATTTGTATGTCAAAACTCTTATTAAAAGATACAAAAGGTTAGGCACAATTTCTAGGTCATTTCAACATTCAAAACTTTTCGGATAATAATAAAATAAAATATTATGTTAAGAGCATAGATTTTAATCCTACAGATAAATTACTAGCAAAAAAATGATTAGAAATAAAAAATATAAAATGGAAGGAACATAAACATATACATAGAGATTTTCTACGAACCCAAAACCAAGAAAATCACAATAATTTTTTATTATATTCTTTTTAATGTTATGACATCTTATATACATGCAAAAGAATTCATAAAGCCCATTTCATGAACCTTGGCTTAGACCATAACAGTATTTCCCTTGAATCGATCTACAAAATACCATGAGGTAAAACTATCGTGGCTAATGTCATGGGCCAACTCATGGGCCAAACCCGGGTAGGTAGGCGCACCATCCATGGGTCTACCCAATCATTATTGGGTCCACATAAAAAAGAATATCATTTATGAGGGAACTTTCGAGACCCCCTAGAAGGGCGTCTAATGCGACTTAGCAAACCCCCTTCAGATGGGGTTAACCCCTGAGACAAACAACCATTGTTCGTGGAAATAATATAAAGCATACCCAACAAAAGCTTAATGTTATCCATATTAACTTAAATACCCCTCCATTACCATCTAGAAACCCCTCAATTATAATTTCTTAGATTATAATTTCTTAAATTACAATTTCCTATGCAATATGCTAATACCATATATTAAAGCACATTAAAAAATTAATAAAAATTAATATATAATAAATTAATATATTTTATATTAAATAAAATGTTTCTCTAAGCTAATCAAGTTCAATATTTACTTTTCTAAATATAAAAATCCAATATTGAATTATGATAACACAAATTTTCAATTATTTATTTTAACAACATCAATATTTTCAATGTTATTAATTTTAATCTTATTTATCTTTCAATTACCTCATTTTCAATGGGTTCATTACATTTTATATAACATAGTTGTCATTATTTTAGTACTTTGTTATCATCAATTTTTCAATGAGATTATGATACTTTATCTAAAGTAAATACTATTCAATAACCATCTTTTTAAGTGGAATCTAATCTTCTTTATTTTAAATTAGTTAATTATTTATATATATAATTTATGATTTTATTTTGGGTAAATGAAATGGAAATTTTAGAGTATCCGTCTAGTATTATGAAATATATTTACTATGATATAGATTTTGGATATGTATCATACACTTGTATATCATTTTATAATTAAAAATATTTTGAAATCCATTAAGAAACAAAAATATAACAAAACTATGAAATATATTTACTATGATATTGATTTTTGGGTATGTATCATACACTTGTATATCATATAATAATTATAAATATTTTGAAATACTATAAGAAACAAAATATAACAAAACGATTGATTGAATAACATAGAAAGTATAAATATTAATATACCAAATAATATATAGAAACTTTTTTATTTTAACTATCAATTAATTATTTTTCTAAATTTTGAATTTAAAAAAAGAAATATAATAGAAAGGTTTTGCATTTAAATATTTTAAATAAAGAATGATACCTCATATTAATGTTTTCTATGGATTCTTAATATGCTTGCACTAGTAATGTGGACATCTCAAGGGTGAATTCACCTTATTTTTGTTCATTTGGTGATATGAAACACCATCACTTTGGCAATAATATTAAGGCTTTAGATAGATGTATGTGATTTTATATTTGATGGTACCATTGAGCAATTTGTTTTAAAAATACTTCCATAATCTTAATTCTTGAAAAATAATTGTATTTTTTGTTTACAATTGGCCATATGAAACACCACCACTTTGGCAATAATATTAGGGCTTTAGATAGATGTATGTGATTTTATGAGCAATTTGTTTTCAAAATACTTCCATAATCTTAATTCTTGAAAAATAATTGTATTTTTTTTGTTTACAATTACACATTGTGTTTGGACATTAAATATTTTATTATGATCAACAACAAAATAATATTTTATTGATTATAATTCCATTCTTTATATATATATAGATAATATAATTTTTTAACTCTTTTTTTTTTTTATAGAACTTGTGTTATTCTACTCTGCTGTTTTGTGTAAAATTCAAGAGAAGTGAGGGATTGGAACCCTGGAGTAGCACCATTTCAGATCACATTAATCATCATAGTACATCTTATATCGAACACATACAATACAATAATGTGTTTAGACATTCAACAGCCGACATACCCTCACAAAACAATCATGGAAGTGTAGCCTCAAAAGAGAAGACGCTCTTGTGTTATCTGCGGGTATGTACTTATTCACAACTTGTCGAACAAGACCCTCAACCGCTGGACAGCTTTTCATGTAGAATTTATATATGGGTGGGTTGCCATTGTGCCTCACACATTGGCACCAGTAGCAACGCTGCCATCACTTCAATTCCAAACATAACAGCAGAAATTGCAAGAATGACTCAATTAAAAACAACAAATGGTTTATTGTTACTTTGCATCTTGCACATGCACCAGTTCTTTTTCACACCAAATATTTTGCACACAAATATTTTGACATGATGACGAGGATGAGAGACTACGATTAGCATTGTTGTTGTTGACAACTCTAGAATTAATGCCGTAACACTTCCTTCTGCTTCTTTGTTCATCTTCTTTGTTCATCGCAGACACATTCACGTTTTCAAGTAAAATAAAAGCCAACACTATTCATGTTTTAAAGTAAAATAACATTTTCAATAAAACTCTTTTTCTAGTTGTTCCAGCATGTTGCATGAATTTTAGGTTTGCTATCTGCTTTATGATTTGGAAGAAGGTGGAAAATATTGGTTCTGAGCATTTAGTTCGCACTCAACTAAAATGACAACTGTGAAAACTATTCATACTGATATATTCAAATGTTTTGGTTTCTCAACATTCTTAGAAAATTGTTCACTACTACATAATTTTTAAAGAATATTTTTCTTTACTTCCTAAATTTTGCTGTGGAGTTTCTTTCTATTAAATTTATTTTATTGATATCTTTTAATAAATTTATTTTATTTTATTAATCAGACTTATTCTCAATTATTCTCAGTGTACTTATTCTCAATTATTCTCAGTGTACTTATATTTGTCCCTATTCTTTTGCTTTGTTGTTCATGATGTTGTTGTATACGTTATTTATTTTTAATGATTTTGTAAATGAAATTGTTCTTTTGTTTTGTTGTTAGTGATGATGTTGTATATGTTATTTATTTTTAATTATTTGTAATTGAAATTTAAATAATATTGATTAAATTTACATTTAAAGGAATATTATTTCAATTATTTAATTTCATCGTTGTTAAATATATCAATATTGATGTCTTTCTATTTGTTTTTTAATGAATAATAATTCTTTAAGTGATAATTTAAAATTATTTTAAATTTTAGTTATATATAATTTAAAAATATTAAATCTTGCAAGTGTAGATGGATTTTAATGCTTTGAATATTGTAAAGGTTCAAAATTCTTATCAAAAGGTAAAAAACAAAAATTGATTTTAAAGGTTATTTTTAACTCAAAAATCTTCTGGAAAGTTATATAAAAATATAAAGCTTTGATAAAAATTGGTGTGTTGTCTTTAAGTGATTTTGATGACTTAAATTCATCTCAATGGAGTTGTCTATAATGCGACTTTTTGGAGATTCCGGTGACGGAATCCGGCGGAAGAAATGAGGTTAAATCTTTATTTTTAGCAGTTAAAATGGTTTTTTAACTGCATATTTGGATTCAGCGCCCTGGAAAACCCTTGGGAGCCATTGATTATGCAGAAACTAGCTATCAAACTTGGGATTCCAATGAATTGCTGCCCGATTTTGGCCGGAAAAATTCGCGGGAAAAACTTTCAAAAAGTCACGTTATAGACTACTGCCACCTCAATTGCCAAATTATAATTTCTTATACCATACTCTAATCCCGCAAATCTAGACAAGTGTAATAAGAAACTTTTTGCTTAGTAACTACCTTCTCTTATTTAAAGTGATTAATAATTTTAATAATAATAATAATATTATTATTGTAATTTTAAATTTTTTATAAAATTACATATATTCTTGTATTACCTATTTCTTCTTCTCTATTCCAAAGTAATTAATAATGTTAAATAAGAATAAAATAATAATGATTTATTGATATATAATATATATATATATATATATATATAATATATTATAATATATTGTGAGCTTCTAGGATTAATCTTCATCATATTCAAAGTTTTTTGTGTTTGGGGGATTGTACAAGAATTGAACCCAAATGTTGAGTTCGTAAGCTTCATTTTGCGATCATTACTAATTAAGCTATCCTAACACATTTTTATTTTAAACATGTATTTAAATAAAGAGATTTATATAATTTCAAAAGTTAATATAATATTAAAAATAATATAAAAATTTAATATAGTAATAGCTTAATAGTTACTAATTTGGTTTATTTATATTTTGAAACATAATAAACTTCACAAAACGCGATTTCAAAAATAACGAAAATCAATATTGTTACCAGGAATTTAAAAAATATATATTAAAATATAATTAAACAATTAATAATATATATCCAATAACTTCTTTTTCTTCCTAATAAATTTAAATAAATATTTGATTTCCAATGCATATTTTAAACAATTTCTTTAAAAACAAACTAATATTTTAAATGCTAACTACTTTATTCTTGTTATACCATTCATTCGCCTATTACACTTTATTATTCCGCCCTCTAATTATACTATTCAATCACCTATTACACTTTACCTAACACAGCTGTCCTTATTTTACTATCATCTAATGTTTTTTCACTGAGCTTATGGTATTTTATTTAACATAAGCATCTTTGTCGTAATACTATTCAATTCTCTATTTTAAATTATTTATATTTATATTTATGATAGGTTTTAAATACAAAAAGAAATATTTTTTACTTTTACTATTTAACATCTGCTCATAAAGATTTGCAATTTACATATTTTAGTAGAATAAATGTTAATTTTTATTTTCTGGGGTAGAATAAAATGTTATATTTCTAGTGTTTGCTTACAATTATGAAATGTATAGATTTTCATATATATGTTACCCAATTCTACACAAAGATAAAATAATTATATAAATATTATGAAAATCTTAAGTTTCTTAATTATAATTATAAATGTGTTAAGGAAAAAACATTATAAGCTGAATTTTCAATGCATAACATAAAAAATGATAAAGGCTGATATACTAAATTAATACTTATGAATTCTCATTCATTTATTTATATAAGAGTAATTAAATAGTATTGGTGCCAAAATTACATTTTTTTGCTACTAGTTCCCATTTTGTTTATAATTTCAAAAATACTATAAAAAAATAAATATTACTAATTAGTTATTGCTTATTATCGAAATATTTCAAATATAAAACAGTATATTTCCTGATATTTTTTGCTGTGGTTGAGAGAAAATATTTATGTAATTAAAAAAAATTTGTATCTATCTAATAAACTATATATGAAGAATGTCACTAATAATTTCTTAATATTATTTATCAAGATTAAATTAACTTCTACTATTAAAATTTTTAATTTTAACTTGCATGATCATGTTATAGTAATTATTAATTGTAGAGAACATCTTTAAATCAATATATCTAAAAATAATACATATTATTAATATTTACTATTTACACTAGTGTGAAACTATTGTTTAAGTAATACATTTGTAAAGTATTTTTATAATTAACTTGAAATATTTTTTCTGTATATTAAGTTAGGGTTTATTTCTACAAAAGTTTGATCACTCATGAGAATCATGAAAGTTAATATGCTATGATAGTATTTAATTAATGATTTTTACATGTCCTTAAGTATTAGTGATTATTAACAATAAAGGAAATATCATTTTTTTCCTCTTGCTAATGCCTTTATAACATGCAAGATGAGCATGTGCTTTAGGAAATCATGTCTTACGCGATACCAAATAATTGGATTACACCCATCCTACTCCACACCAAACATTAACATGGATGGATTTTTAAGTGTCTCCTACTAGACACAAGGAAGTTTCAAACCTAGTTTTCCATAGAAATGAAGGGGCTTTGAAACAAATCACACTAATGGTATATGACTCTAAAGTGGAGAACATGAAATAGAAGTTCATCCAATTATATTTACTTGTATCACCATACCACTCAATATAATTTTTTCGGATGCAACTGCACATTTGACTACTACCACGAGGTGTCAGTATGGCTTTATCCCAGGCTCTAATTGTGAAAAATATTTCAAATTTTCGAATTGGATGTAACCAATTTGGGTGGCATTGAATGCTATCTAAATATCAATATTGATATATTACTTTCTAGGACATCATGGAATTCACATGGTCATCCTATTCAAAATTCATTTCTACTAGGAATTGACTACAGAATATTTAACCTCAATCTAATCCTATCTCACAATACAATGTTGGGAATCAAGGAATACCGAGAGGGGATGACGGGTGAATTAGTATTTTACAAATTTTATGCTTCCTTAAATAAATGTTAAATCAAATATAATAAATAAATCAACAAAGCATCATAGACATGATATTGGTGCACAATCATTTACTCGTGGATACCCTTTTGGTGAAAAATTACAAAAACTTGTCTGTCACATACCCCGGTAACCTCGCAAGTAAAAGAAGGGGGTTAGAATTTCTTTTATACAAACTACCCACAAGTAATTATCCAATTCACCACTCCACGATTCATCATTAACCATTAGATATAATGAACATTAGTACATCAAGTAAATTGCAATAAAAGACAGTAAGTTTATAACCATGAACCGCCACTATGGTAGTGTAACAACATAAACTGTCTCTGTTAGGATCCCACCTTAACCCCCTTATCTATGTAATGGGACCGCGTCATAGTCAAGAGTCAATAAAGCCCATATTAATAATTGTAAGTGGTTAATCTGCAATTAGTAACAGAACCACAGTTAGTTGGAAAAAGGTCTTAGTATTAGATAGATGGTATTAGTAATACCGCGGTATTGGCCCGTGGTATTGCATATATGAGTCATATATCAAGGATAGAAACTGCCTGCGAGGAGTATCGTGTCTTATTTTGTGATTGGGCTCTTCTCTATTGGAGGTTGCCCCCTCGAAGAGGCAAGTGAACATTACTCTCTGAATAATAAAATCATTGCTATTGTGTGTTCTGGGTATCTTTTCTTCGCATATTCTGTGTTTTGGGTCTCTTTTCTTCACATATTCTGTATTTGGGTATCATTTGCAGGTTAAGAGCATAACAAGTGGTATCAGAGCACTTTCCAGGGCCGTTGGGATCTCCATTTCGTAGCAAATTGTTTTTTGGCTCGAGACGTGTTCCAGCATCTTTAAACCACGGGATCTGTCGTTGAGCGCGTAAATCTGTGAATTTGGGGAGGCATGCACGCAGGAAATAGAAGAGGTGGTCATGTCTATTGGACTCCCTTGTAACCCCTGTGGGTACCCCTTTGAGTAGTAGCGCATTAGACAGAACCGGCACAGACTGTCTTCCACGTACCCTCTGGGTATATCGGAAGCCCCATAGGCTCCCTGAAAAGCTCGCCATAGATAAACCGTCGGCCGTCTTGCGGCTATAGTACACCGAGAATAGCACTCGGAGAGATTACTCGCCCGTACAATAGGGTAGTCAGGTGGTATGGCTAAGGGGACGGTCAAACCTCCTTAGTTAGAGCCCTGAAACATTGGGCCGAGTACTACTGTAAGACCCTTATGTATATTGCGATCTGTAGCACCTGACACTCCTCAAGACCCTAGTTCCGTTTTCAATCATCATCTCTTCCAGATCTGCTTGAGCAAAGGAGTGCAGCAGCAGTAGACATCGGTCCCAATCAGCCATTCCGATCTATTAGATTCATCAGATCTGTAGAAGCAGTCAGTTCCGCCGTCCAGCGCTATTCGATCAGCCATTTAGATCTCTCAGATCCACCAGACCAGAGTCGTTGTGACGGGTTCCTATACCAGGGTATAATTGTCGCAGGACTTTTGGCCGCATTGACATTTTGAGGATTTTTCGACTGCAGTATTGATCAGGAAGGAGTAAAACTCCGTTGGGAGTTTCAAAAAAAAAAAAAAGTCTGGGATCTTCCGGGGCACTTATTGGTGATCTAGCCCATTAGAATCAGGACGATGAGCTGAGCATGGTGGTACCATTCAATTAATTGTGAAAATTTTTTGGCAGTCCCAATTTTTCATCAGGTTCGTGTATGGTAGCAACTAGAGCTCAAGCGATGGCCAATGAAAGGATGGACAAACTTGAAGAAAATGTGAACTCCATCCAAACTGAACTTCGCGGACTAAGTCTCCAGATACAACAATTTCTCTCAAAGGGAAAGGAGCAAGCCCACGAGGAGGTGCATAATGGCCATGAATACAATGACAGTGAATCTAGCCACTCTCCTCACGTCTGGCACACCCATCCACCACCCAGTGAGCGACCTCCCAAGTTGGATATGCATAAATTTGACGGTTCTCACACGTCTGCATGGCTAGCACAAATGGAGTAGTATTTCAAATTGAATCATATCCTAGATGATGGGACTAAGCTTATGTTGGGGAGCATGTACTTCGACAATGAACAATGGCAATGGTGGGAATGGCATCAGCGTTGCAATGGACCTTTTAGGACTTGGACCCAATTTACCAAAGCTCTTCGAGATCGCTTTGAACAGGAAGACTCTTTTTTGGGTCGTCTCACTAAGATCAGACAGACTGGTACAGTGGATGAATATATTACCGCTTTTGAAGGCTTAGCTTTCCGCACTAGGGGTCTCACAGATGATTTCTACACAAAATGTTTTATTAGCGGTCTTAAAGAAGCCATCAAAGCTCAAGTTATACTTCACCACCCTCCCACGTGGACGGAGGGTTGCCAGGTAGCTCGTAAGGTGGAACGTGCATTAGCAGCCCAATACAGTCGCCCAAATTTCCCCGCTAAAGGTCGTCCCCCATAGGCTCAGCTAAAGGTTTCAGAATCAGATGCAGGTTATGACTCTGAGTCAGAACCCGACAAGGGGAATGAAAAAGGGAAGCAGATCATTGATGCGGATCCCAACGCCACTATTGCTACTACCAAGATCCAGAAAAATGAACCCGAAGATCCAGAGGAGGAGGAGTGTCTCTTCCACTCCCAGATGTGGGTAAGAGGCTCCCCGCTACAGTTCATTGTTGATAGCGGGATCCAAAAGAACCTCATTTCGGCAGAGGTCGTGAAGCGGTTGGGCTTACCGACCACAGTACATCCACCACTGTACACCATTGGGTGGCTGCACCAAGGACATGATCTTCGCATGAGCCAACAGTGTCGCCTTCCATACAACATCAAGCCCTTCACAGATGAGGTATTGTGTGACATTTCTCCCCTTGAAGTTTGTGATGTATTATTAGGACAACCATACT
>APFE030484080.1:0-10811 GCA_000404065.3 Pinus taeda | reverse complement strand
GGTTGTAATCCTCTCTTCTACTACTTCTATCAATAAAGTGATTTGAGTTTTCCTCCATATTCTTGTACATTTCTGAATCTTGTATTGATATATTCATTTGTATGGTTAATATACATCTAATCCTATATTGTTTGTGGTTATAGATCTCTATGCTTTGATGGTATTATGTTGCTTTGACTCTACAGGTGTTCTTTGAAGCAAGACAAGTAAGGAAGGAGTGGCGAAGCTCTGTCAAAGGAGGGACAAAAAAAGCAAGGAGCCAATCGAAAGACTAAGGTTGGTACTCTCTGCTTCTCTCTCATCTATCTCTCATAAAGGAAAACATAACTAACTTTAGCTTGTTTGTTTCTAAGATAGCTACCCGTCTTAGTGGGACTAGCAGCTTTGAATGGACACTAGTTTTCTCAATAACACTTTGCAATGTAAAATACAATATTTACTTTTCTTTCTAGAAAGTTGTTGATTTTGTCATGGATCCAAGTCTTTGGAAGTCTCTGTCATTTGAGATTGTAGATATTATCTTTCATTGGCTTCCTTTATTAGTGATGATAAAATTTTGGTTGGTTTGAGAAGAATGGAGTGTTCTATTGGAAAACCTATTTTTTCTTGCTACTTGCAATTGATGTGCCAACAAAGAATTTGGTTTTATTTATTTGCGAGTTGATATCAAGAATAATTACTTTGTTGTATCTCACCTTAATGATAAAGGACAAACATCTCCATTGATTTTTCCTTTTCTTCATTCTAGATTCAAAATTCAATGCACACTTGGATCAATGATTGTGTTCAGTGCAGCAAGGAGTTATTTTCATTCTAAGAATTATCTCATAGTAAACCCTTTCACAAAGACGTTTAGAAATATTAGAGGTATTAGTGTTGGAGAGTGGAGATTCTTCTCTTTGTTGCAGAAATTTAGGCCATGGAACTATGACTTGTTTATATTGAAAATGTGTGCAAAAATATGGAATGACATTTTTTATCTATACCAAGTAGACATGGTTTGGAAAAGGATGGAACCTCCTTTTGATGGTGTAATGTCCCCAAAGGAAGTTACCTTTCATAAAGAAAAAAGGTATGGCTTTATTTAGACAAATATTATGATGATTACCCTTCCTATGTTTACACTATCTATGGGTAGGATCTTATAAGCAACAAGTTGGTTTTTAAATTTGTTACTATTGTTCAGATACAATGTATATCATTAGGATTGTATGGGAACCAACTGCTTTATTTTTTCATCAATGGTTCTACATTTGTTTGGCCACTCGAAGATGTAGACAATGTTTAATTTGGCCAAGATTCAAATGGACGAAGGTTAGAATATTTTGAAGATGACTAGGGGTTCAAATGGAGATTTCTTGATACAATTTCAATTGATACACATAATAAATTCTCAAGCTACCTACCTTTTCATGTAGGTGAAGGAAAAGTTCTTACCTTGGGTTACATGGAAGTGAAATTAAAGCTATATGATTTACATAGTAGATTATTCAAAAAAAAAATTATCGATGGTGTCTCCCTCTTAGAAAGATATGGGTTCCATGTGCAATCAGTTGAAGGTTTGAACGATGTTATTGAAAATGGAAATGTTTTCTCACTTTTTCCAAATATAGTTTCTATTGTTGATATACCACAACTACATGTGGATATCATAATTTAGCCTTTGAGGATTTGAGTTGTTTTTTTCTAGACATTGTTGCATATGTCATGTTTAATTTTTCCCAACATATTTCAAAGATCACCGTAATACGAACTTGGACTATTTACTAAGATTACTTGTGTTGATATGCTATTTTCCAAATCGAACAATGCACTCATGTGTAAACTTTTGTTATCTATTTATGGATTGTATAGAGTATTTTGTTATTGCTTATATGCGATCATGCAATTGATGGTTCTTTATGTATTGTAATATTTGAAATATTGTTTATTTATTTATATCTTTATGATTTGAAAGGACGGTTGTTCGTATTTAAATTTATTTAGTATTAAAATCTAGTTGATGTATAAAGTTAGTGAGCATTAAGATTTGAACTTGTTCAAAACATAAGATGAGATATACGATTGAAAATCAGAATTAAAAAAGAATAAAAGTTTGTTGTAGAAATTTTAAGTGAAGGAATAAGCGAGCATACTTTGAAAATACCCCGGTCTCTGGGTTCACGTTAAAGAACAAATGAATATAACTAACAATGGTATCAACAGAATAAAGATGTGATAAATGCATGTAGAAAATCCATGTATCAGTAAAATAAAAGAACACCAATAAATTATCAACATGATGAAGTTATTAATCATATGTATGGAAACATGAGTAGTATCATGAAATAAATTTTGTTTCGAATGTTCGTTTTCATGGATGTTGAAGATGTTTAAATTTCTCCATTGTACCAAATTTTTCTAACACTAGTTTTCTTTGGGAACATTGTGTTTACAAAGAGAGTATCCATACAAGTGAGAACCAAGGGTCCTCTCTAAACAACACAAGAAAGTAAATATTGGAAGATGGGCATAATTATGCCAATGAACAATTTGCAGCATTTGGTTTACTTGGTGATAGTAATATGCTTGATGAAAAGGTTGAGAATTTGGAACATTTTGCTAGAAATGTGGGGTGGGACATTCCTTGGAACAAATATATAGTGAATATCATCAACCTTCTTGCATATGTGCACACTAAATCTCTTGGAACACAACAAGTGCTTCAAGTATTTTTTCTTTTCACAGGATTTACACATCTTATGGAATATATTAATTGTTGTATGTTTTTTGTGTAGAACAATGTTCCAATGAATATTGGTCTAGAAATAGATTCAGAATGAATATCGTCTTTATATGTTGCTCAAATTGAACCTTCACCATTTAAAGGCCAAACTTCAATAAATCGTGAGAACGATGAACTCTTTAACTGCAACTATGAAAAGTTGGGTGTTTTGTGGAAAGAACATTTTGTTAAAATGTTTTTTTCTCTTGATGTTGTGCATCTTCTAATTTTTCATGTTTTGCAAATATTGTTCATATTGATCTTCTTTCAAAACCTTGTGTTTACATAGAGAGCCTACATAGAAGTGCAAACCATCAGTGCTGTAGAAATAATGGAAGAGATGTAATAATACAAAATAAGCACAATGATGCCATTCAACAATTAGCATCATCAAATTTTTTTGTTGATAGTAGTATGCTTGCTAGGATGGTTGATAATTTGTGACATTCTATTACAAATGTGGGAACAAGCATTCCTCAACACAAATCTGTAGACAATATTGTTATTGCTAGAGAATCTATGCATACTCTAACTCTTCAGACAAGGCATGTGCTTAAAGTGGATTTATTTTCATAGGAATTGTACATTAAATATATATTTTGTAATTAGTTAATGTATCTTTGATTTTGTGTTTGTTTTCTCAAAACAATATTCGAGTGAGTAATGGTGGAGAAATAAATTCACAGCCAAGGAAACCTTTATCGGTTCAAAAAGTTCAACTTGAAAGGTGCAATTGGCAAGAAAATGTATATGTTTTCTTTGTTCAACTTACTATTCACTTTAGAAATTTAACTTGCCATTTTTAATATGTGACATTTTAGTGTTATGATTTATAATTTATATAAGCAAAATGAGCCCAACTGCAACCAATATAGAAGAATGGATTTCCATCATTCTACGGAAACAAATGTCCAAGTCAATCCTCTAATTGGGCAAGTTGTTTCATATCATCGCCAATCTGGATTGTTGTTTGGCATAGAAAATGTAAGTGTTCACCATCATTTTAGTAGAGAGATAAATTAGGTGCATAAAAACTTTCAGTGCAGGATTGATACAAATTCGAATGAACTTGCAATTTAGCATCTGACATTTGTCATTTAACAATTGACATTTACGATAACAATGCTATTTTTGAAAATTTGTTTTTTTCTCGATAATCTAATATTTCAAATAATGTTAGTTGATTCTTTCTTACTTTTTTATTTTTATTTTTTTATTTTTAAATAATATTAATTTTGCAATGTTAATTTTTAAAAATAATGTTATTTTTTTAAGCATTCACGAAGCATATTTTTAGCATGTTTAATATCATAATTTTCATCTTTAATAAGATAAGTATTTTTAAATATTTTGTTCTTTGCAATGTAACATACAATATTTTCTTTGCTTTTAGAAAATTTGTTGATTTTGTCATGGATCCAAGTATTTGCAAGTTTCTGCCATTTGATATTGTAGAGCTTATATATCATTGGATTCCTTTATCGGTGTTGATAAAATTTTCGTCGTTTTGTAAGGAATGGGGTGTTCTATTGGAAAACCCATTTTTTATTGTTGCTTGTAATTGATGTATTGTCAAAGAATTTAGATTTATTTCATTTCCAGTTAATATCAAGAATAACTACTTTGTTGGATCTTACCTTAATGATAAAGGACACATATCTCCTTTGATTTTTCCTTTTGTTCATTCTCGATACAAAATTCACTCTACAATTGGGTCGATGATTGTGTTCAGTGCGCTAGGAAGTTATTTGAATTCTAAGAATTATTTCATAGTAAACCCTTCCATAAAGACCTTTAGAAATTTTGGAGTTCTTAATTTTAAAGAGTAGGGATTCTTATCTTTGTTGGATAAATTTGGTCAACGGAAATATGGTTGGGTTATGCTAAAAATGTGTGCAAAAATATGGAATCACATTTTTTTACCTGCACCAGTGTAGACATGGCTTGGAGAAGGATGAAAGCTCATTTTTTATGGTGTAATGCCACCAATGGAGATGAAGGAAATTTTTTTCTAGTTTTATTTAGACAAGGATTATGATGATTACCCTTCCTATGGTTACACTATCTATTAGTTGGATCTTATAAGAAATGAGTGGGTTTTTTCATTTGTTCCTATCGCTAACATATGATTTATGTCATTAGGATAGTATGGGAACCAACTGCTTTGTTTTTTAATCAATTGTTCTATGTTTGTTTGGTCGCTTGAAGAGACACACAATTTTTTATTTGGCTAAGCTTTGAATAGACGAAGCTTAGAATAATTTGAAGATGACTAGGGTTTCAGATGGAGATTGCTTGATACTATCTCAAATATGGATATAAATAGTAAATTCCCGGGCTACCTAGATTTTCATGTAATTAAATGAAAAGTGCCTATGTTGGGTTTCTTGGAAATGCAATTAAACTTATATGACTTACATACTAGATTATGAAAAACAAAAATTGTCAATGGCATCTCCCTGTTAGAATGATTTGGGTTCCATGTGCAATCAATGGAAGGTTTCAATGATGTTGTTGAAAATGGAAATGTTTTTTCACTTTTTCCAAATAGAGTTTCTATTCATGATATACCACTACTACTTTTGGATATCATAATTTAGCCTTGGAGGAATCAAGAATTTTTTTTGCTATGAATTGTTGCATATGTCATGTTTATTTAATCTTCCCAAACATATTTTAAAGATTATTGTAATACGAATTTAGACTATTTATTGATATTACTTGTGTTGATATGCTATTTTGCATATCGAACAATGCACTTGTGTATCAACTTTTGTTATCTATATGCGGATTTTATAGAGTCTTTTGTTATTTCTTATATGAGATCACACAATTGATTGTTATTTATGTATTGCAATATTTGAAATATTTTCTATTTATGTATATTTGTGTGATTTGAAAGTTTTATTGTTAGTACTCAAACTTATTTAGTATCAAAATTTATTTGATGTATACACTTAGTGAACAGTAAAATTTGAACATGTTCAAGATGTAGATGAGATGTCAGATTGATAATCAGAATTATACAATAATAAACGTTTTTTTGTAGAAATGTTAAGTGAAGGAACAAGCAAGCATACTTTGAAAAGACCTCGGTCTCATGGTTCATGCTGAAATAGAGAATGAATATCACCGAAAATGGTATCAATGAAATAAGGATGTGATAAATTCACATAGAAGAGTCATGTATCAGCAAAATAAAAGAACTTCAATAAATCATCAACATGGTGAAGTCATTAATCATAAGTATGGGAACATGAGTTTTATCATGGGAATGACACTTGCTTCAATTTTTTTCTTTTATGGATGTTGACGATGTTCAAATTTTCCATTGTACCAATATTTTCTAACACTAACCTTCTTTGGCAACATTGACTTTACAAAGGGAATTTTCAGATAAGTGAGAATTAAGGGTCCTCTATAAACAATCCAAGAAATGGAATATTGGAAGATGGGCATAATGATGTCAATGAACAATTTGAAACATCTGGTTTGTTTGGTGATAGTAATATTCTTGCTAAAATGGTTGAGAATTTGGAACATTCTACTGATAATGTAGGGTGGGGCATTCCTTACAACAACTATATAGTGAATATAGTCAGCCCTCTGCTATTTGTGGGCACTTAGTTTCTTGGAACAAAACAGGTGCTTCAAGTATTTTTTCTTTTCATAGCATTTACACAGCTCAATGGAATATATTAATTGTTATATGTTTTTTGTGCAGAGCAATGTTCCAGTGAATATTGTTCAAAAATAGAGTTATAATGAATACGCTATTTATTTGTTTCTCAAGTTGAAACTTGACCGTTTAATAGCCAAACTTCAATATATCATGAGAACGATGAACTCTTTAACTTCAACTATGAAAAGTGCGGTGTTTTCAAAAAGAAAATTTTGTTGAAATCTTTATTTCCCTTAATGTTGTGCATCTCCTAGTTTTTCATGTTTTTCAAACATTGTTGATATTGATCTTCTTTCAAAACCTTGTGCTGACATAGAGATCCTTCATAAAAGTGGAAACCATCAATGCTATAGACATTATGGAACAGAGGTAATAATGAAAAATAAGCATAATGATTCCATTCAATAATTAGAAACATCAAACTTTTTGGTTGATAGTAGTATTCTTAATGGCATGGTACATGATTTATGACATTCTATTTCAAATATGGGAACAAGCATTTCTCAACACAAATCTATAGACAATATTGTTATTACTAGAGATATTATGCATACTTTGACTCTTCGAACATGACACATGCTTCAAGTGGATTTATTTCATATGATTTGTACATTTAAATATATATTTTGTAATTACATAATGCATCTTTTATTTTATTTTTTTTTGTAGAATAATATACGAGTGAGTAATAGTGAAGAAATAAATTCACAACGAAGGCAAACTTGTTGGTTTGACTAGTTTAGCTCGAAGGGGTCAATTGGCAAGAAAATGTATATGTTTTCTCTGTTCAACTTACTGTTCACTTCAAAAATTTAACTTGCGATTTTTAATATGTTTCATTTTAGCATCATGATTTATAATTTATGTAAGTAGAACAAGCGCAAATGCAACCAATATAGAAGAATGGATTCCCATCATTTTATGGAAACAAATGTTCAATTCAATGCTCCAAATGCGCTAGTTGTCTCACATCATCATCAATATGGATTATTGTTTGGAAAGTAAAATGTAAGTTCTTGCCTTCATTTTAGCAGAGAGATGACTAAGGTGCATAAAAACTTTCATTGCAGGATTGATCAATTGTCTATTGTGTAAATGTGCCAAGTGTGTAATGAATGTTATCTTGGTATACAAGTTGTGAGATGGCATGAAGGGCCCATTTGTAAAATATGTAAGAGTGAGAATGGTTCTCATCGTTTCTCTTGCTTTAACAACATGGATCCTAGTGAACAACCTAAGGTTCTAAGAGTTTTAACACAAGTTGAATAAATACTAATAGCACAAGTAAATCCAATATTGCAAGTGATACATGTTCATGGTGGGAAGTATAAATATAGAGGGCATACAATTAGTTTTCCACAAGACATATCTTTAATTGCAAAGAAGCTTCCATGATTTTCTAATTATTAGAGGATATGGTGTTGACTCCAAATATTATGAATATTATGTGAAGAGAGAGTGTGTGATTGATGCATTGGTTTACAGAATTCAAATGGATAAATATTACATGGTTGTTGAACTTTGTATGGATTCTAATGCTTCTCTCCCAGAAAGACCTATTGATGTGTCTAACAGGCTACGATATGTAGATAGTGATCTGGATGAAATAGGGAGAGATTATGAGGACATGAAAACGTTAGGGGCTAATTGTTTGCACTCTCATCCATCATCCTTTTTTTCTCGCATGCCTAATGAATGCGGGGAAGTGGATCAAATAATAATATTCATTGGAAACTTAGATTCTAGAGACGATGAACCAGTAGATTGGCCATATATTGGTACATCTCCCATCAATGAATATAATACTAAAAGGTATCTAGACATGGTATTCCCTAATTTATTCCCCAATGGTGATGCTAATTGGTTTCATCCACATAATTGTAATGTTTAAGTGCATGAATATGCTTTACGTCTACTTAGGTATTATGATCAAAAATTTTGAAGTCATCCTTGGTTTCAATATTTCTCGTTGACTATGATTATGCAATGTTATATCTAGGGAACAACTTCTTTCTTTTCGAAGAAGAATATCAATGGGAATGCACTTGCAATTGTTCAAGAGTTGCGTCAACAACTCGGGGATCTTTCCGACAATAAATTGGTTGAGAAATTAATGCATTGAGGTTGTTTTCTTAGGGGTACAAGGGCATAGTGGAAAAGAGTTCGTTATGAACTCAGTGACATGATCACATAGCTGGGTAGCCTGAATTTGTTTTCTATGTTAAGTGTAGCTGACAAAAAGTGACCTGACTTACATTATTTTATGCCTCCAAACACACATTATCATCTACAAAATGAGCATACCAAACAAATTGAAAATGTTATTCATCACCCGCATATAGTTGTTATGTATGTGCATCAAATATTTAATATATTTAGTGAGTTGGTTCTTCAAAAATATCTTGGAGCTAAAGAATTTTTTTATAGGTTTCTCCTCATTTCTTTTTTTGTATTGTTTATGGGTTTGGAATGGTGCATTTGTTATTTTGGTTTGGTTATATATCTTAACTAAATTTTTTTCCAAGTATGAGTGTCAGCATAGAGGTTCAATGCACATCCATGGTTTCCCATGGCTTCTAGTAGCTTTGAATATGAAAACACTGGATTGGTCCAACCCTTTGAATGTTCATGAAATGAAGTGCTAGTTTGAAACATATGTAACTGTTTCAGGAAAACTAGTGTCTATTCAATTCTGCTAGTCCCACTAAGACGGGTAGCTATCTTAGAAACAACCAATTCAAAGTAACTTTTGTTCTCCTTTATGGGAGATAGATAAGAGAGAAACAAAGAGCACCAACCTTAGTCTTTCGCTTGGCTCCTTGCCTGTTTCCTCTCTCCTTTGATAGAGCTTGCCATTCCTTTCTCACTTATCTCGCTTCAAAGAACACCTGTAGAGGCAAAGCAGCAAAATACCATTATAGCATAGAGATATATAATGCCATAAACAATGTAGAATTAGATGTACATTAAGCATACAAATGCATACACAAATACAAGATTCAGAAATAAGCAAGTATATGGAGGAAAACTTAAATAACTTTATTCATAGAAGTAGAAGAGAGGATTACAACCCAACTATCTGATACAGTGCCATCCTCCTAGCATGAAAGCCCTATTTACCTCATGAAAAGAAAGATCATCCAACAATACAATGTCTCAAAGAGAATCCAACAACACTTCCTTGCAAATTACAAATTCCCGTCTCTGGATCTCTAGGATGAGGGATCCATATATAGATATTTGCAGGGGGTGAGTCAGCTTTTGGATTTTTGATTAGTGTCATTTCACTGATAGTTCTTGGTTCCACTTAGATATTTCATGATCTCTTACTCATCCCTGGGTGAATTCAGAGAGGCAAGTGTCATATGAGCAGTTTCTAGAAGATTCGCTGAGTTTACACCTAGCAAACTGCCCTTGCCATTTGTCTGCTCTTGCTCATCGCACCCTACATAAGGACCTTTTAGTATGCATTACACCCTTGTGTTTCATAGGTGAGATGCATCGCACCCTCAGCATGGAGCAGTTTGTATGGCCCAGTTTTGACCAGTTCTCAGTGGTTTTTCAGGGAGAACTTCTGGGAAATGATGTAACCAGTTGACCTTGATCCTTTAGGGCTTGAAACAAAAATTTTAGGGGTTTGAGAGCCCTTGGTTTATCAACATATGTGATTGGGGTTGCAGTGCCCAAATATGTCTATAATAGTTACCCCCTAAAGCATGAAGTCATATATCTTTTGATGTCGGGTGAAATGTTTTATCATGAGGATCCGAGGTTTTTCGAGCTAGAAGGTGACCTACATAAAATACAATACATTATCTTCATATTATTTTCATGATATAGCCGAGGTGGGCATTCCCATGCTCACTTTATAAATTCATTTTCATGTACATAGGACAGACAATCATCTGCGGCAGACTGGTGATTCTGGTAGAGCCATCATCCTTAGCTTGGAAGATCATCTGTGTAGTTATGGAGTACATTTGATGTCTTTATTTTCTTGAATATATTGTAGCTTGGATGGATGAAACTAGATCCGGGGTCTTCAAATCATGGAAAATTTTAGGGGCTAATGTTTGCCCTTAGGCGAAATTAAGGGGTTTTGAATTTTTAGTCAGTGAATATTTTGTATCATAGTACATTTTTACAAATCGTCTCAAATAGCCCAGCTTATTTTAAGGGAGAGGGTAAAAATGTAAATTTAGCCCTTGAAATTAGGAGTTACAACCTTCCATTCACCCTAATTTTCAAGAATAGGTTTTATTTAAGTGAATCCTATGGGCCAAAGGCCCAAATACCATATTTATTAAATAGGTATGGTAAATTAATAAAAATATAAATAAATGAGAGGTATGGTAAATAAATAAA
>APFE030484079.1:0-13686 GCA_000404065.3 Pinus taeda | reverse complement strand
TATATAAAGATAATTTTGGAGGTTGTGAACATGATTTCGGTTTCTATCGGTTGGTGACCCTGAGCATGTCACTATTTGATAAATTTGCAACACATGCATATTAGATATAACTCACAACAAAATTGAGTTTTCATGGTATTTAGTGTATGTAGCAAAGTTAAAAGTTCCTAACTATGTAGTTCTAGCTATATAATCTCTTTATTCTTGAATCTTCTTTGTAAATAGGTGCATTTTTTGTTGAACTCGATGCCCAGTTAATTCATCATAAATTTGTTTACATTGGGTGCATTTTCGGTGGTAGTCGACACCCCTTTTTTTCAAAGTTGATTGTTGGAGAAAATGGCCAAAGTCGATGATTTGTTGCAGTTATTACACAATTGAATGTCATCCAAAGTTCATAACAATGTCCAAGTCAGCAAGGACACACCTTCTCATAGCCACTCCTATTTGCAAAATGCAAAAAGCAAAATTGAATTTTTGTAGCTAGAATCCCATTTTCAGCGACAAGAACTGCAAAAGAAGAATTATGAACATATTTTTGTTTAGAATAATAGTTTGTTTGAGCCCGATCATCAGTCAGAAAATAATCAGATTAATGCAGTGGTTTCAAAAGGAAATGCAACTAAAAGTTCTTATGAGAATCTTGATATTCCCAAAACTTTCTTAAAGCCATGGGAAGAGATTAGACCCAATAAACACAAAACTGGTTTTGGTTACAAAGAGGATATTATGGATGTATCTTTTCACATACTAGATTTTTCTAAACTGATACAATTTCGAAGAGTTGGATTTCTGGACAGTGTTGTTCCAGAACAAGTTGATAGATGCCAACAATGTAATAGAGTTGGACATATGAAAGATCAGTGTTTTGATCTTCACTCATGTGAGCATTGCAGAAAGTGAAATCATCATACAAATAGATGTTCCATAAATAAGTCTACTGCAAGACAGAAGGTAAATTTCAGATGGATTTCTTCTTGGGATTGGATCAAAATATCCAAGAAGATTTACAGGGCAAATCGAAGATTATGTTCCAGAGTGATGACCAGCCTTGCAGTGATGAAGAGTACTTCACACCTTTTATCCGACAAGGGGGGAATATTTGATGGTCTGCTACATGTTTGAGTTCGAGATGTCAAGCGAGCCTGAGTCAAAGTTGAGTTGATCAAGTTGATTGACTACTTCCATGTTTGGAATTGTTCGAGGAATTATTGTGATAGTTCCAGAGTTTGTGGTCACCTTAAAACCACATTTTTGGTTGTTCTAAGAACCACTATGAAGGTTCCAGAGTTGATGTTGGTTGAGACCTTGATTTCTCCCATATTGGTTTGTGGTCATCCTTAAAAACCATTTTCTGAGAGACATTCAGCTCTTGGCTAAGATGCATTTTTGCATTTTGAGCTCTCGTTCTTGGACTTTGGTATATTCCTTCAAATTAAGGGGGGAATGCTAGATAGCTAATCCTAAGGATTAACCTTGGGTTAGTTTAGCTAGTTATTGGAGTCCAAGGACTCTCGGGAACTAATTCCACTGTTTCATGTATGTATTAATATGTACACATTGTACATCATTTATTGAGATTGATTAATATACATTTGATTTGGTTTCCAGTCTCGTGTTTTCTACACATACAAGCCCTAGATGAGATGCTCCCTAAAATTGATAATGTGATTGAAGGGATTCATGAAAACAAAGATAGTATCGATGAGGAACAATTTTTCATTATTAATCATTTGTAAGGTGGATTTAACTCTAGTATTAGAGTTACTTATAAATGGTCTATGAAGGTTATGACCCTTCACAAGATTGAGTTAAATATGTTTGATAGAACATAGGTCTTTACCTAAATGCACCAAATAGAGCAATTTTTGAATTGTCGCAATGTTATGGATGATAAGCAAAGGATTTACATGGAAACTTTGTACTTTGAAAACATGTCAATGGCATCAATGATTAGTTAAAAGGAATCTTGATACATAATATTATACTGGGGGTTTATTTACAAGATATTTAGAAGCACAATATGCGATAGTTTGGGAATAAGGCTACTTTAATTAAGAACTTATGTGACATTGAAGATCATAATTTATAATTTCAAGTATTGGCCACATGGTTGGATAACATAAATGATGATCATTTTGTGGAAGCTTACATGGGAAGATTAAAAGAAGTTATTAAACATGATATTTTCTTAAAACAACCTGAAAATGTTATGGAAGCCATGGAATTTTCCCATTGTACTTAAACTCATAATAGGGCTACACACAAGTATACCATTGGAGCATTAATTGGAAGCATATATGATTTTGGGGTTCATAAGACAAACTACCTCAACTTTCTTTAATAACATAAAAGGAAATCGAGGAAATAAGAGAAAATGGACTATGCTTTGATTGTAACAACAATTGGTCAAAATGGCATAAATTCCAAGAAACAAATTGTTGAACTTGGAAAATCATGATGAAGAGGAAATGGAGACATCTACACAAAGTAATGGGGAAAAATTAATCAACTTGTCAAGGGCTTGATCCTGTTCCTAGTTTTCAATACGCCTAATGGTTTTCATAACCCACTTATAGGTGAAATATCCCCTTTAAAGGACTTGTATGGTGGTTTGGCATATTTTTCTTAACATATAAGTCCTTGAATTTTATTTTGTTCATAAACCCCTTATTTTCCATCCAATACCAAAGTAAAGGCCTAAAAACTCATCCTTGGTAAAATCCCTTATAATTACGCTAATAGGTGTCCCCCCTATTGAACATTGGTAGATTAATCTTTCTTATAATCGAAATTGCTATATTATGGTCACAAATGAAAGATGTTTCCATATTCTCATCATCTCATTTACAAAACAGATGAAATTTCAAATGTTAACTACTTTATATCTCTAAATCCATTATTATCTTTTCACATTTACTTAGTACAATTATAAAATTACTATGCAAACTATCAAATAACAAATGACATCATGTGAATAAGTGGATTTCTAAAGTGAATGATTGACATGCTCTTATAAAATGGATTAAACAAATATTGATGTGATCTTATGTAATGGATTGTCCCATGATATTTGGATTTTATTGGTTTGTAAAACAAAAAAATGAAAACAAATTGGTGGATTATATCGTTCTGTAATAAAAAGAAATGGGCACAAATTGGTTTATGATCCAAGTTGTGAATTATAAAGCTTAAGAATTAATGTACGTTCTTTTAAACTTTTGTGTATGTTCATCTATGGTTTTTGTCAATTTGGTTGCTTTACTATATATATATATATATATATATATATATACGAGTTATATATATTAGTAAAAGTGGTTATTATATTTTTCCTAAAGGGATAGCTCAATTGGTGATCAAACTAATGTGATTCCTGAGAAAGTTGAGATATCCAAGGTTCAAATCCCCCCAGCTATGGCCTGGTTAGGGAGAGGAGGACATGTCGTAAAATCACAAGGGTTTACTAGTAGCTACGTGTCAGGCGTGGCGCTAGGTTCCTCTAGGATACAAAAAAAAAGTGGTTATTTTAGTTTGATATATCAACCAAGTTTTCTAATGTGGTTGTGCTAGCCATACCCATATCTAGATCATAAGACAAATATGCCATCAAGATGTGGACTTGTCTAGTGGTTTAGGGTCTTACTCATTCCCCATGGGATATAAAGCTTATTTTAGATCTTAAATCTATTGTTCCCATCATCGTGTAGAAATTATCTGTAAATTTGAAAATTCTCTTGAAATTTACTAAATCATAAGACTCAAAGCTACTTTGCTCATCTGCAGAATTCAAATCATGATCTAGAACACACACCATATACATGAAAAAGGAAACATCACACATACACAAATATTTATCTAGGGGAAGGAAAACCTCAAAACCCCTTCCTATATGTATTTCATTAACCAAAGAATAGAGATGAATACATATGATTGCTCAAGCCTGAGCATAACCCACAAGTCTATAGTTTATCCCTCTACATGACTGAATGACTCTGGCCAACACTTAGCCAATTTTAATGACCTTCAAGCTCTTCTTTCCTTGTGTTTTTCCTTGATTAATTATTCCCCTATTAATTATGAAATTCCTCTAATTTATTGCGCAATTCCTAAGGATGGTCCACTTGACCTTGTGCAACACCTACATGCTCAACTAGTTTACAACTACTTGTTAATTGCCTTGGAAAGTCTAGCACAACTTGGAAACTCGTATTCTTTGCATGCATGAGCTAATTATTAGCTGATTGATCAGTTAACTAGATTATATTGGAGTTAGATTGATGTCCCATTACTTAACTGACCACTAACTACTTCTATTAACGGTTAGAACTAGTTTCACTGGTTACAACTGAAATTAACTCAACCTAGGCTCTTAAAATTTACAAATCACTACATACAACTAAAATTCAAGCCCCTAACTCAAATTAACTAAGATAATTGAGTGATAAAAACCATGTCACCTCAGTTAAATCATCCAAGTTGCTTGTTGATATGGAATTTTAAATTTCATCAATTTGACTAAGGAAAAATCAAATTAAGAATTTATTGCTACATTTTTCAACACTCCCTCTCAGCATGAAATGGATTATCAACCACCCCCATCATGCACCTATGGAACTAACTGCATGAAAAACCTATCACTATTGTTGTTGATACTGCAATCTCTACAACTGAGAAACATTAAAAAAACATTGAATCAATTGTGTCTACAACTATTTACTGGGAAAATTGTATTGTTGTTAACTCTACTACTAAGTCTCCTACTCTGTTGTCAACATTCCTTTGAACTCCTCAGTATATGAATGGCATTGATCCTCCTTTGACTGAACACTGTGGGCCCCCGTAGCAAGGTAATGATCCATGATGAGAATGCCTCAATTGACCTTGCCCAAATTTCTACAATTCTGGCACTAGGGATCTACATCACTCCACCTCACTCCTGGAAGTATAGCTGCATGTGCCCCCTCTTCCCACTTGTCTCAAACTCTCATCTTGCTGGAGGTATTTGACTATTCCTCTTCATCATCATCCTCCTGGTGAGCCCAACTACCAACTGGCAGAGGCTCCATTTTAAGAGCTAAATCATGCTCGCTCTCAAACACACTATCTCTAATCCCTGCCTTACACCTCAAGGTTTTGTGTGCATATTCTACCTCAAGTACATAGTTTCTTGAATTGAAACCTTATTTTCTTCACTTTTCTCATGGTTATATGTCTCAAAAATTATTTCCCTTTGTTGAAGATCTCATCATAACCACAATCTTCTAAAAATGCTACAAAGATGAGAATTTTCTTTAGTCTTAGAATGAACACAACATCCTTGAGTCTAAGAGGGGATCATGACTCCCTTTGAAATGTGACTATACCAATCCTTGACACGATGTACCTTTTGTCATCTACAAACTCAATATTCATCTGGAGATCTTTCTCCTCGAGGTCACTGAAAAAATATCTATTCCCCATCATATGGAATGAGGCACCATTGTCGAAGTATCACACGCTCCCCATCACTGTGTTGGGCATCCATGCAACGAGAGTAAAGTCAATCTCAAACTATGAAGCCAAAGCTTCACCTGTTGATGCTATTGACAAATCCTTCTTGCTAGACTTTTTGTTTGGACACTTCATGCCATAGTGCCTAAATTCGTGACAATTGAAACACTTAATCTTGGACAGTCCCCTCTTCCATCCCCCTTAATTGAATTTAGATTTGGATTCAAATTTATTCCCTTTCCCTTTCTTATCCTTTCCATCCAATGCAAATTTGTCCTCATCCTCGCCCTTGGATGAAGTCCCATCTCACGTAGATCGCCTTATTTCCTCATGTACCAAATCAAACCAAAAGCATTCTTAATTTGGTAGTTTCTCCCTCCATGCAACGAATCTTGGTAGTTGTGCCAACTCTTGGGAAGGCCTAGAAGGAATAGGCTTACCAAATCATCCTTTGCTACGGTAACACCAACCTCACCAAGTTCATCATGACATTGTGTGAACCTGCTCAGATACTGAGGTATGGAATCATTCTTCTACATATTGATATTTCAAAGTTTATCCTTGAGTGCCATCTTCCTATGGTCATTATTCTTCTCAAACAATTTTGTTAGTGCTTTCCACATTGCGAATGGAGTATCTTTTCAATGGAGATTTGAGATAATATGACCTTGCACTCCCTCCAAGATAATTCTCCTCATCTTGGCCACATCCTTCATCCATTGGGCATGGTCTTGGAAATTTGCTAAATATGGTTGTGGAATGTCAATCTTGATATATTCCAACAATCCATTTTCGTCCAATACCACCTCCATATGATCCTTCCATGCAACGAAATTAGAGATGCCTTCCAAGGCATGCTCTAGCCTCAACCCATTGAATCTCATGTTCCCAATTCTGAGGAGATCCTGTAACACTGAACTTCAAATTTGATTAAACTAGGAACCAAACTCGAAATTTCTGCTCTACTATGAATCCTAATCTGGTACCATCTATAAATTATGCGTAGATTTAAAACTGCTCATGAATTTTACTAAATTATAAGACTCAAAGATAGTCTACTCATCTAGAGAATTCAATTCACGATATAGAACACAAATCATAGACATGCACAAAAGGAAATATCATACATACACAAATATTTATCTAGGGGAAAGAAACTGCTCAAAACCCCTTCCTATCTATATTGCAGTAACCAAAGAATAGAGATTAATACATATTCTTTCTCAAGCCTAAGCACAACCTGCAAATGTATAGTCTATCCCTATGCCTGACTAAGTGACTCTGGCCAACACTTAGCCAATTTTCAATCCCTCCAAGCTCTTATTTCCTTGTGTTATTCTTCCAATAATTAGGCCCCTATTAATTATGAAATTCCTCTAATTTATTGCGTAATTCCCAAGGATGGTCCACTTGACCTCATGCAACACCTGTACACTCAACTAGTTTATAACTACTTACTAATTGCCTTGGAAACTCCAGGACAACTAGGCAACGAGTATTATGTGCATGCATGAGCTAATTATTAGTTGATTGATCAGTTAACTAGATGATATTTGAGTTAGACTGATGTCCCATTACTTAACTGGCCACCAACTAGTTCTTTTAACCATTAAAACTAGTTTAACTAATTACAACTGAAATTAACTCAACCTAGGCTCCTAAAATTTAGGAATCACTACATACAACTAAGCTTCATGCCCCTAACTCGAATGAACTAGGCTAATTGAGTGACAACAACCATGTCACTTTAGTTAACTCATCCAAGTTGTTTGTTGATGTGGAACTTCAAATTTCCCCAATTTGACTAAGGCAAAATCAAATTAAGAAGTTCTTGCTACCTTTTTCAACACTCCCTCTTAGCATGAAAGGGATTATCAACCACCCCTATCATGCACCTATGAAATGTACTGCATGAAAAACCTCTCACTATGGGTGCTTCTAATGCAACATCTGCAACTGAGAAGCATTAAAAAACAATGAATCAATTGTGTCTACAACTGTCTACTAGGAAAGTTGTGTTCTTGTTGACTCTGCTACTGAACCTCATGCTCTACTTTCAACACTCCTCTGCACTCCTTAGTACTTGAATGACACTGATCCTCTATCTATTTAATACTCTCGGCCCTCGTAGCAAGGTAATGACACATGAGGAGAATGCCTCAATGGACCCTGCCCAAATTTCTCTAATTTTGGGACTAGGGATCTACATCACTCCACCTCACCCTTGGAGGTATAGATGCATGTGCTCCCTCTACCCACTTGGCTTAAACTCTCCTCTTATTAGAGGTATTTGATTGGCCCTCTTCATTTCCATCCTCATGGCCATTTCAATTGCTAACTGGCAGAGGTTACCTCTTGAGAGCTAGATCATGCTCCCTCTCAACCACAACATCTCTAATCGATGCCTTGGTCCTCAAGGTTGTGTATACATATTCTACCTCAGGAACATACAATTTCTTGACTCGAACCCTAATCTGCTTCACATGTGTTGTGGCTATGTGTCTTAGGAATGGTTTCCCTTTGCTGAAGATCACATCATAACCACAGCCTTTGAAAGGCTACAAATATGAGAAAGTTCATTAGTATTGGAATGAACATGACATTCTTGAGTCTGAGAAGGGACCCTCTCTCCCTTTGAATGGTGACTATACCATCCTAATCATGCTATACCTTTTGTCATCTGTAAAATCAATATTCACTTGGAGATCTTTCTCCTCCAAGTCACTGAAAAAATATATATTCCCCATCATGTGGAAAAAGACACCACTGTCCAAGTACCACATGCCCCCCATCACTATGTTGTCCATGTATTCAACGAGAGTAAAGTCAAGCTCGAACTGTGAAGTCAAAGCTTCATCTATTCCTTCTACTGAAGAGTCCTTCTTGCTAGAATTTTTGTGTGGAAAATTCATGGCATAGTGCGTGAATTCATGACAATTGAAACACTTAATCTTGGACAAGTCCCTCTTGTTGCCCCCTTGATTAAATTTAGATTTGGATTAGGATTTGTTCCCCTTCCCTTTCTTTGCCTTTCCATCCAATGCAAATTTGTCCTCGTCCTCTCCCTTGGATCAAGTCCCATCTCTACTAGACTGCCTTATTTCCTCCTGTTCAAAATCATACCACAACCGTTCCCAAGTTGGTAGTTTCTCCCTCTCATTCACAGAATCTTGGTAGTTGTGCCAGCTCTTGGGAAGGCCTAGAAGGGATAGGCTTACCAAATCATCCTCTGCTACGATAACACCAACCCCACCAAGTTCATTGTGACATTGTGTGAACCTGATCAAATACTGAGGTATGGAGTCATTATTCTGCATCTTGATATTTCAAAGTTTATCCTTGAGTGCCAACTTCCTGTGGTCACTATTTTTCTCGAACAATTCTATCAGCACTTTCCACATTGCGAATGGAGTATCTTTTCTAGGAAATTTGAGATAATATAATCTTAATACTCTCTCCAAGATAATTCTCCACATCTTGGCCACATCCTCCTTCCATTGAGCATGGTCCTAGACATCTGCTAAAGGTGGTTGTACAATATCAGTCTTGACATATTCCAACAATCCATTTTCATCCAATACCACCTCCATATGACCCTTCCATGCGACGAAATTAAAGTCGTCTTCCAAGCCATGCTCTAGCCTCAACCCGTTGAAGCTCATCTTCTCAATTTTGCAAAGATGCTACAAAACTGAACTACAAGTTTGATTCTACTCAGAACCAAACTTGAAATTTCTACTCTACTATGAATCCTAATCTCATAACATGTATAAAATTATGCATAGATTTAAAACTTCTCATGAAATTTACTAAATCATAAAACTCAAAGTCACTATACTCATTTGCGGAATTCAATTCACAATTTGTAACACAAATCATAGACATGCAAACAGAAACATCACACATACACATAGATTTATCTAGGGGAAAGAAACTGTTAGAAATCCCTTCTTATATGTATTGCATTAATCAAATAATAAAGTTGAATACATATGTTTTCTCAAGCTTGAGCACAACCTACAAGTGTATATTTTATCCCTCAGCCTCATTGACTGATTCTGGCCAACACTTAGCCAATTTTCAAGCCCTCCAAGCTCTTATTTCCTTGTGTTGTTCCTTGAGGAATTAGGCCCTTATTAATTAGGAAATTCCTTGAATTGATTGAACAATTCCCAAGGATGGCCACTTCACCTCATGTAACACCTATACACTCAACTAGTTTACAATTGTTTGTTAACTGCCTTGGAAACTCCAACACAAATGGGCAACTCATATTCTTTGCATTCATGAGCCAATTATTAGCTAATTGATCAATTAACTAGATGACCTTTGAATTAGACTAATGTATCATTACTTAACTGACCACCAATTAGTTCTATTAACAATTAAAACTAGTTTAACTTACTATAACAGAAATTAACTCAACCTAGGCTCCTAAAATTTAGGAATCACTACATACAACTAAACTTCATGCCCCTAACTCGAATTAAATAAGCTAACTAAGTGACAACAACCACATCACCTCAATTATTAAGAATTTCTTGCTACTTTTTTCAACACATAGAAGAGGTCAATGCCCTAAAAACAAATTAATTCTTATATATAATATATATATATATATATATATATATATATATATATAATATTTATAGTTTACTCTATAAGTCTCTGAATGTATTAATATTTTTATACACATTTAATAGTACTAGCCATAGCCATTTTCAGTAAAAGTGGTTAATGTACTTTGATATATTAACCAATTTTACAAATATAGTGGTAGGCTTGTGGGATGGGTTAAGATCTTGCTCAGGCCCTAGACTATAAAAACTTAATTTAGTGCTTAATTCCCTTGTTTCTCATCTTAGATGATGGTTAAAGCCTAAAATGCATCATTGGTGGCACAAAACTTCCTAATAGGACACATTGTTAGCAAAATATTCCCTAAAAAAGATTATGTCAATTTCAAACTTCTTTCCTATAAAATCAAATCCCTAGCTATTTTTTGATTTTTTTTCCAAAACTAATGCCAATATTTCCTTTTCCAACCATAATCAAATAAAATATTTAATATATAAAACCTCCTAATAATTTTAGGAAAGTATTTGCCTTTCACATACGTCGCATTCATTGCGTGCACTTACCAATAAAAAGTTCAATTTTACTTGAGTAATGTAAATAACATGTGTAAATTTTCACTCTAGTTTGTGGTATATATTATATAATTCATAATTAAAATATTTTAATATAAAAAAGTATTTGTTATTGTTTGGCTATTTAGAAGACCGCCAGCACAGCAGTTGTAATACTGGATTTAAACTTAATTTTGAATTTTGGATTTTATAGTTTTTTACAAATTCACATTACTTTAATTATCCATTAAATTATTCAAATTAAATATAAATATTATTTATTTATATAAAATATAATTAAAATATCACATTAGTAGAAAGAGGGAATATATATATAATATATATATGTATATATAATATAACTTAAATTCTTATAAAAATATTAACATATTTAAAGAAAAACGTGTCACAGCTTATCTTCTTTATACGGCAGATACGTGACGGTTGAATAAACAAAAACGTTTTGACCGGCGGGGAAAAGTGGAATATTGCAACACAAAACTAAAGACAGCTGCAATACTGTTCAAGCGTTTTGAACCGAGGAGAAAAGTAGCATACTGCAACCCAAAAATTAAGACAACTGCAATACTGTTCGAGATAAAAATTTTGAGTGTATATTTCAGCCACTTCAGAAAATGGGAATACAGAGTGGTGGTCAAATTCTTTTAGTTAATGAGGCCAGTTATGCATTCTCTCATAGATAAATGGCATAGCTTGAGTGACCAGGAACTTTTAATTTAAGAGGCAGGACTGATTTTCCAAACTGACCAATTCTATTACATACTTCACGGCATGCTCTTGAAAATAAAGTTATACTGGCTCTACAACAGTTTCTGCTTTAATAATTATGTTGGTCTACTTTGGTACAGTAAGAATAAGAATAATGCAGAAATAGAATTAGTTATGAGCAGTTGAGCAGTTGAACAGAATTAGTTGTGAGCAGTTGCATGAGTTTCCTATATAAGTGTGATGTAATTGAGCAAATGATTAATGAAATTGTGTGAGCTTTGTCTCACTTTTGCTAGCTGTAGTTTTGTGTTATAATTTCTAATTTGGTATCAGAGCTTAGGTTGTCTGCGTCTCTTTCCTCTTCACGGGCAGCGAGTGACTCTGCCATTAGAGTGTGCGCAGTTGTGTGGATCGGTCTTGTCATTCGCCAGACCTGAATACTTGTATGAGTGCAAGTTGTAAAGATTGTTGGGTTCTCTGCTAAACTGAACCTTCGCGTTGCTGTTGCCGGTTGTGACAGTATTAAACAAAGATTGATCACTGAGTGAATAAGCGAAGCTGAGGAGATTTGAACGCTGAGCGGGCCTGTTCGAAGGCTTTACAAAGATTGATCGCTGAGTGAATAAGAGAATCTGCGGAGCGGCATCACCGCGTGAAACTTCGTCGCCGGGCACCACATTAGAGCGACGGCCACGGTGAGTGAACAATTCTATAGCAAAGGTGCTGACAAATTCCTTGAGATGTTATCTGAGAAGACCGAAAACAGATGAGGGAAGTTACTAGAATTTGTTCATGGTTCAACAATTGGACGTGAGTGATTATCCTGCTTGAAAAATATTTTTTACTTAGTGCTTATATACTCGAGAGCTTTCAGAATATGTTGGACTGATATGCGTTCTAATTCCGAATATTGTGTCAAATACTGATCCAAGTGGTGTAAATAGAGTGCGTATTCTCTCCATTGCAGCCGCAGAGTGTATTCGCAGGCCCTTTTCTGAGTGTCTGAGTGTGAAGTGTATTCGCAGGCCCTTTTCTGAGTGTTCTGGCCCTTTTCTGAGTGTGAAGTGTATTCGCAGAGTTTTTTGTTATTGCAGAGTTTTATTTATTAACCAGCTTTCCTGAACCTTAAGAAGCTTGCAATTTTTTTTGAATTTGGTCATTGGTGGAGAAATGGCTAATCCCCTTGTAGATTCATATTTAAATGAGTCTACAAAACTTGATGGCGAAAATTATGTCAATTGGAAATTTAAGATCACAACAGTACTGGAGGCATACAATCTCTGGACGATTGTCAAAGGTGACGAGACCAAGCCTCAACCTCCTAATGCCACTCAAGATTGGGAGAAGCGTGAAATGAAAGCAAGGGTGCTGCTACGCATGTCAGTGAAGGACAATATTATTCCTCACATTCGGGACTGTGAAACTTCAAAGGCAACATGGGACACTCTCAAAGGTTCGTATGAGACTACTAATGCAAACCGTATTTTATTTTTAAAAACAAAGCTGCTATCTATCAAAATGGATGCCAATGAAAGCATTAGTAACTATGTTTCCCGAATTAAAGATTTCAGTGATAAGCTTGGTGATATTGGTGAAAAGGTTTCTAGTATAGATTTCGTAACTGTTGCTTTAAAGGGGTTAGTCCCCGACTACAAAGTCTTTATTTCAGCTCTCTCAGCTAGACCGACACCTCCTACATTTGAAGAATTGGCTGGAATTCTTCTTCAAGAAGAAGAGCGCATGAAAAATTTTGACCTGGAATCAAATGGTTCTGATTTGGCTTTGACTGCAAGAGGCAAAAGACCATTCCGGGGGAGACCATGGGACAGAAACAGAGGTCGTTTTCAAGCAAAGCAAAAAGGTATGGCACCTCCTGATTCTTATGTTAAAAGGAACATTGCATGTGATTATTGTGGAAAACCTGGACCTCTGGCTAAAGATTGCTATAGGAGAAAGAATAATGAATCAAATCAAAGACATAACAGGCATAATGGAAATTACACAAACAGAGACACCTCAGTGAATGATGGATTTAAAAATCTTAAGTTATTTCTTTCTGATGCTGCATTGTCTGCTGAAACTGATGATGAGAATGCTTGGTTTATAGATTCTGGTGCATCGGCACACATGACTTGTAATAAAGAATGGTATGATAAATATTATGAGAAATCTGATGGTACACATATTTACCTAGGAGATGATAGGTCACTTAAGGTTCAAGGCTATGGCATAATAAATGTGTACTTACCTAATGGAAAAATGAGACAGATTCATAATGTGATGTATGTACCTGCTCTCAAAAAGAATTTGCTATCTGTTTCCACTATCACTGATA
>APFE030484074.1:112687-133382 GCA_000404065.3 Pinus taeda | reverse complement strand
ACTATCTTTATGTATTTTGGCAAACTTCAGATGCAGCTAACTCCAGAGAAGTACCTTACTTGTTATTTTGTGTTATTCCGCTAGCCTGCCTGGGACTATTAGCGTTCGATACGCAGTCGACTGGCTATTGGTTGATGCGTTGACGGCAAAATTGTACAGGTTATTTACTCTTTAACCAAAGTTTATGTTGGGCAGTTTCTTTGCAAAAAAAATTTAGCCAAAGTTTTCTATTTACCCTCTTATTGCCCGCATCACTTGCCCCGAGGTTACTTTAGTGTGGGCAACTTAATTTATCCTAAGTTTCAAAATTAGAGTGTGGACCTTGCATTAACACAGCACCATCGTTCACTGACACGATTGTTTACAGCTGTCGACATGTCTTCATTCCACTGCCCTCTATCTTATGTGTGTGCATGCAACTCTGGTATGGTATTATGTGTGTGCATGCAACTCTGGTATGGTATGGTAAAAGATAGTCGCCGCCTGCCCAAACTCTAGTTTGCAAGATTAGAATTGTAGTGTTTGGACGTGCTCAGACTCTCTAGTCTGCAAGATTAGAATTGCAGTCTTTGGACGTGCTCAGAAGAGTCTGCAAGATTACAATTGCAGTCTTTGGATGTGCTCTGTTATCTACACGCCTGAGTTGCTTGAGTCTACAAGATGGCATTGAGTTACTTGAGTCTGCAAGATGGCATTGTGGAAGGCAGTGGCATTGTAGTTTGCGACCTGACAGACCTGGCATGTATCAGACTATCTTTATGTATTTTGGCAAACTTCAGATGCAGTTAACTCCGGAGAAGTACCTTACTTGTTATTTTGTGTTATTCCGCTAGCTGCAAGGGATCTACCTGCAGAGGATCATGGAGACCTAGTTAATTTAAAGCATAAATTTAGCACCGTGGCTTCAAGGTGAAATTACCAAAACCTTAATTAAAAACTCAACGAGAAATGCATCCATTTTGTTCTTTAATTTCCTCTGCTTTAAATGCATCGTTTTTTTTTTTTAACTGTTTTTATTTACTGTAGCCATTACCTGAAAACGTTTATTTAAAAAAAAATCAACATAAAGACGACATAATAATAATATGAAATTCCGCCTCGATTTCCTATAAACTTGCTTTCTGAAATTATTTTACACACCATCATTTTTCTCTCAGAATGATCATTTCTGAAAATCATTCCAATGTTACCCTCGCCTCCATTTTGTGACTCTAATCATTTTTGTTTTTCCAAGATCGAAGCCTATCTCTGTCTGTCATTATGGAATTATATGTTCCTCGCTTTCTTTCTTCGTCGCCTCCACACGTCTTATTTCTTATCCTCGCTGCCTGCTGTGCCTCTTGAATTCGCTTCTCGTTATACCCAATTCTTATCAAATTTGTAACTTACAAGAAAATATTTACCGTAGAAAAGTCTGTTTTCTACATCTATGTATTGTAAATTGTAACAAAGAAAACATTTTTCAAATCATTAATTAAATGCAGATTGTATTAGGAGGTTTTTCAATCACATACCTGAACTGCAAGGAAAGGAAGAGACTGGCCGTCTACACAAATAGAATGGTTCAAAGGAAACAGTGGTTCCTGAATATAGTGAGGACTTTTGTGAAGGAGAATTTGGTCAAGGTTGGCGTCTGCAACGACCTCTATAAATTAGGCACCCTGGTCATTGCATTCCATATTTAGAAAATCGTCGGGAGAGTCGACCAATCTGCGAGTGAAAGGGTAGAAATGAAGGAGCACCTTTTTGTTCGAGAAGTAGTGTTCCTAGGAGCCTTTGGATTAGGGTTTGCAGAATTCTCTTTTAATGGACGTTTGCCGGATCTTCCACAAAGCGCTTCAGATTTTGAACCCACCTGCATTTTAACACTCCTTTTTGTGGATGACCTTTCAGATTTAGGACCCACCAACATTTTAAGACTGCTCTGTGTGGAGGCACTTTCAGATTTAGGACCCACCTGCATTTTAACATTGCTCCATGCGGAGGAACTTTCAGATTTAACACTGCGGTGTGCGAATGAACTTTCAGATTTTACACTGCGGTGTGTGAATGAACGTCAGGTATAGGATCAGAGAAGTTGTGGATCGACACAACAATTGTTGTATTGAGAAAATGCTAGGTGGAGTACACAGGTGGTGCATGCATGCCAGGCATGCTACCCAAAAGTTTTTTACTCTTTTACCTTTTTAATATTTTATTTCAATTATTAATATTTAATATTTTATTTTATTTCAATTATTAAGATTTGCTTTGCAAATCTCAGACCGAATTTTGATATTAAAAACATCACACATACGAATACACATTTTTTCATCAAAATATGGTAAAACAGTAGTGCAAAGCGGCTACTTCCATCCTCGTTAAAATGTTTAAATTGTTTAACTAGGTCTTTGCTTTCCAGCAGATCCCATGTCTGTGTTGAATAGTAGTTGTGCCCATCGAATGAGCCTCTCATCTTTCCCGACCAGCTCGAGTGCTTTGGAACTGAATGTTGAAAGGAAAAGTCACAGAAGATATTCATTGGTTGATAGGACGAGTTTAAACCCACGCTGTTGTAGGCCATGGCATATTGATTTTTAATATCTTCAATAGATGGTGTAGAACTCGTCTCCATTGAGCTTGTGATGTAGTTCAAGTATGTTCGGTTTCATCATCATATTTGAAATGCATTGAAAATAGTGTTGTCTTTGGTAATAAGATGATATTCAATGCAGTATGTACAGATCGAAAATTGTATGTTCGTATTTGAATTATATCGAAAATAGTGTTGTCTTCCGCAATAGCAAAATACCTAATGCACTATGTAAATATCGGTAGGGCTGCCTTCGGCATAAGGATAACATTTAATGTAATATTTCAAATATATGGTGATGAATTTGACTCTGTTAAGTCATATCAAGTAGTAGTTTTTGAGGTTATTCTCGTTGCTTTGACGGAAGTGCATGGCGCGATAGGAAACCAACTCTCGCCGTTCAACATTAACCACAAGCTATCTTTAAGCTTTAAACTTCCATTTTCCATGCCTTCAGCCAGCCCTCCCAAGTTGTTCCTGAGCATTGAAATTTTCTTTGGAAGCGGGCATTCATTTCCTCCATCAGATCATTTTTGCAACTGTGACAGTCCATCAGCACCCCTGCCAGCATATGCTTGACAGTCCATCTCATCTCTACTGTTGCCTTATAAACACTCCTAACTGTTGTATCTCCATTGTTAATGGAGAAGAACCAGAAAGGGCCTTCTTGGCCCTCTTCTCAGCCCACAGTATGTTTAACTTCTCCCTTGTGCTTACACTCCTCTAGTCTTCTTGCAGCTTCAGAATGCAAAGCTTAAACACAGTCTCATGATGTGTATTCAGGGAGGCACATTTCACCCTTGCTTTGCATCAACTTACCCCCTTAGTATTCCCTCTGCCTTTGCCTTTGCCTGCAGCCAGAAATTTCCCTTGTGGAGGATTGTTAAGCTTCCCATCCCCATTCCTCCTCATGATCCTTTTTCCTTGCTGCATCTTCTTCACAGCAGGTTCCACCTCCCTTTTGCTACCCTTATGAACCTGATAAGCTGAATTTGACGAATCTAACTGCATCTGAAATAAACAACCCATCCAACTGAGTAGACTGTGTCAAGACCCTTTTATCCCTTCCTTTGCAATGATATGGCCCTCTCCAACGACATCATCATGCTATCTCTGAGATCTGTCATTCCCTTGATCACCATAAATTATCCCAGTGATTCACTTGTATCTTTGATAACGTCATCATTCAGATCACTTAGACTTTGTTTTACTGCTGCTTGTGTTATGATTTCCTTTAATGGCAATATCTCCGCAGTAGGCACGAGTACCCAAATTCAAGTGCTTAATTAACTCCAGTGGTAACATACTTAATTATCAGTTTGACCTGTTCTGTTTCAAATTCTAGTGTGGTTGGTTTACTGGTTGACTACTAGCATTCACCAAGTGGTTATTGTTGATCATAGTTAGTTTTGAGTGAACGTTGGAATTTGCCATGAAAGCCAAGGCCCAAGGCTCTGCCATTATCATGGATCATTTCAGAGCTCATATTTTTCTACAAAAGAATACACTGTTTTCATTCATCAAGAAAAGCTATATGAGAAAGAATCTACTGGTTATGCTTTTCAACATTTTCACATACATTTCCTATCTGTCGTTTTCTCAATGAATGGGATACTTGGTTTTTTGGGACTTCCAAATTAAAGTTATACTCTGGTGGTGTTCATCTCGCATTTTGAAATTCAGTTACCTTCTAAACTCCTGTTTGATGTGTGCAAAACGAGCACTAGTGCAGCTTTTTAGTGGTGCAATTTTTACAGATATGCAAATTCTATATTGATATATCTTCATGATACCTTTTCTTGACTAATTATTATATTGACTATATTACAAAATTGAAGATGCTGCTGGTCAAAATTATTTATCCTTTAGACTGCACAGGCTCCCTGAAACATTCTAAAATCAAAATATATGAAATGAATGTTCTATAATACAATTATAGGAAACACGTTTCCTTATGTTTTTCGTAACAAGAAGATTAGACGAAGACCAGTGAAATAAGTTTTCATATTGAGCGCCATTTATTTTGAATGCAGACTGGTGTTTGTTGATTGCATATCCAATTCTTTGGAAAAAGATTTTCACAGCGACTTGAATTTATTAAGATTTAATATTTTATTTAAATAAATATGTAAATATATTAAAGCTTTTAGTAGCGACTTGAATTTGGATTTTCTTGAATTGAATCTTTGGATTGAACGCAGTGATGCATTTAATTTCTTCAGCATAGATAGGATTATGGAATTGGGTTCGTTACAGCGCTGCATCATAGATATGATTAATAATTGGGTTAGTTACAACGCTGCATCATTGCTATCATCCTTCATTGACCAAAACATAAAAATATTTAATTATCCAAACCATTTTTAAATTTATTTAAAAACATAACGTTATCAATAAATATAAACTATTAATATTGACCATTTCGCCATACTTCAATGAATCTTAAAAACTACCACTCATGGACAAACTAAAAATAAGGTCTAACAAATCCGAATAAGTTTGAAGTATCATTAAATCATCAACATAAGCTCGAACAAACTTACTTCTATGACGATGAGGTTGTATTTGTCACTTTGGAGGGGGCTCCATGCATCAATAGTCATCGGTGTTGAGAATAATAACAGTGTGGGATAAACAGCGTCCAGTGTTAATCCTGCTTTGTATGGTCTTAAATTTAGTTATTTAAAATTACTTTGAAAGTCAATCTTTCACCTATGTAATAAGAAGACTTCTTTTGAGTTTGTTTTTAAAATTTTTGGTTAAGTATTAGATTTAAAAAGAGAAAGGTGTGCATAAATATTAATTTATGCTTATGAAGTTAGGACTTCCTGGAATATTAACGCGATAGCATTTTTGTTTCAACAATTACAGTATAATCTACAGTTAGTGTCTATCAACTGCGTTACAGAAGGGGCCTTTTATAATATCAATCTTGGAGGTTTATTGCTTATCGAAGCAGACTTGCGAATGCTAGTAAAATAGATCGCCCATATCTTGTTGTTCTTGCATATCTGATATTCCATATTTTAAATTATCACAATCCATAACAGAGATCTGCATTAGGCTTGTGATAGTTATTATAAAAAGAAGGGACAAGAGATCTGCACAGGCCTTTAGATAAGCAATAACGATAACTTTAGTACCCTTTCAGAATGATGGTGCAGACATCAAGCAAGGTGACCAAAACGAAGTGTATTTTCAAGAAGTGGAAGAGCTTCGGCGGCAGGACAAAACGTTCATATAGCAACCTCACTCGGAACCCTTCATTCAATGATCCATCGGATCTGTAAGAGAATTGTATTGGCTCAATTTCATGCCCAATCCTCAATACAGGCACCATGAACGATCCTTTCAAGGTTCCAAAATCACCGGGGAGCCACAGGGAGATGAAGAGGGATGGATGTAGCCATCTCGTAACAACTCTTCTGATTGTCTTTGTATTTCTGCATGCTACAAGACATTGTGCATCTTCTGATTGTCTTTTTATTTCTGCATGCTACAAGACAAGTTGCACAAAGTGTTGTGGCAAACCCCGGCAGGGACTACAACCACGACAGTGGCTCCCTTGTTATAATAAAGCTAGTACCAAATTCTACAATTTCAACTAGAAAAACATTTTGCTTAGAGCTCAAAGGAAATTTCAAAAGTTTATATAGAGTTTAGTGTTCATACCTTTAGAGAAAAAAAATGATCCATTTAATAAACAAAATAAATGTAAGAGACCATAAATTTGAGATTGTAGAAAGAGATTCATAAATTTATAAATTGCTGAAAACCATTAATTAGAGAAAGGTGGATAAAAACTATTGTTGGGAAATTTAGAGGTTAAATTTTGTAGAGGTTTTAGTTCTAAGAATTAAAAAAAAAATTTATGAATATTTTATGTTTTATAAAAATAATTTACTAAATTTTATATGATAAAATAATTTTATTTTTAGAATATGGAAAAAAATTAGAGACTATAAAATTATTAGAAATTTGAATCTTTGCAAAAAAATTGTTAAATATTTTATAGTTGGCATATTAGTTTATAGTAAGATTCACCAAAGTTTCTACATTTTGAGATAAATTTGCATTCTAAATATTTTCCATTATTGTTTCTGGCTACCCTTGCAAGATCAATAATGAGAGCGCTTTACATTCGTATATTTAAGGCTATGAGACTAGAGTCTTCCTATATAAAAAAATTATTTTGAACATTGAGAATATGGTAATAAGTTATGCCATTATTACTCATATCAATGCTCAAATTTTTTCATCACGACAATTCAGGATGAATATTGAAAAAATGATTGATATGTAAATAATTATTTGACAATTATAAATATTGAGTAGTTGATTCATAATACATGCATCGAAATAGATTATAATTGTAAGTGGAATATTTTGGAGGGATTAGGGGAAATTAACCATGCCTATTATTTCCAAAACTTCACTTAGAGATCTATTCTAAAATTTGAATTTCAACATTTACCACATTGTCTTCTCACTAGTCCATAATATATTGAATGGAGAAAAGAGTAGCAGAAGCAACTACTTGCCACATTTATTGTGGTTGAGTGTTGGTTGTGGAGTACTCTCGAATTTATTTTTTTTTGGGCAACATGAGAAGACAACAATCTCTAAATTCAATAACTACCTTATAAATGGTGTGGGAAAATGTGGAAACATCATGTGGATAAGATATCTATGAGCTCATTTAAACCATATCCAAAGAGATCATAAGTGAATTGGTTCTTGAAGTAGTGAATTCATGAGAAAATAAATGTTTTTTTCGAGTTGGAATTTTGATACACAACTTTGAGTGTTTATTTATTTCTTTGGGTGTCAAAATATGCCCAGAAAAATTTGAATCATTTTTCTTTTTTTCTTTTGCTAAGGCTCTATAAAAGCCAAGTTTATATGTTGATTACTGACTAGAGAGCTCTAGGACTTATTTGAAAGGTGGGGGTCACAAATTGATGCACTTTGGGCCATACAATATCCAATGGGTGAGGAAATCATCAATGGACTACAGAACAATCAAGTGATTCTCATATTACTATGTTAACTAGATGAGAAGCACTTAACAATTTGTAGAGGCCTTGGACACAATAGGTAGAGGAGTCTCATATAAATTATTCTATGAAGGAAAATCAATAGGTAGAGGAGTCTCATATAACGTATTCTATGAAGGATATTTTCCTTCGTCGACTTCAAATTTTTAAGTGTTGATAACATCCCTTTGTGATACCATAACCTATTGAGTAGGTGCCCAACTATAGGGAGCATTGGTGTAGTTGAGCCTACCATTGGATAGAAAAAGATCCTTCCCAAAATAATTGTTAGCCTAAAATTTCATATAATGTTCCCTTTATTCCTATAATTACTGTTAATTTTCTGTTTGAAATTAGAAATTAGAAATTTAAAATGTATGGCTCCTCTTATATCAAATTTGGAAAGTGGCACATATCTTAAGCTATAATATATCTTAGTTATACGATTTGTTACTCATTTTCAAGAGGACTTTCCTATTAAATACTGTTGCATATATCTCTTTTTAATTAGTAACAAATCTCATATTCAAAGATATATGATGTTTTAACATATCATATATCTTTAGTTATGCAATTTGTTACTCATTCTCAAGAGGATTTTCCTATTGAATATTGTTGCATATATCTCTTTTGAATTAGTAACAAATATCATATTCAAAGATATATGATGGTTTAACATATGTAACACCTTCCAAATTTCATTATATATATAATGAGGTCCATTTGTGTCTTTGATAAAATGATTTTCTTCTGTAAATAAGGTTGCATAATTAGTGTATTAGCTAAGTGTCATATAATATGACAAGATTTCCAAAAATATGACTTCATTTGTTAAATGTAATTATTTGACGTGGAAACTATATTTAGGGGTCCTTTTCTCTTAACCATATATATTACCTTGATTAAATCCTTAAAATTATGAGAAAGATTAACTACTCTAAGTCTTCATGAAGTATAAGAAGAAAATATATTATAATATTGATTAATAAATGATTTCTCCTAAAACATTAAGATATGCATTTCAGCTTTAGACAATTATCTAATATAAATAATAAGCAATATTTTGAGACCTTCCTCACAATAAATGCATTGTTGTTTCATAGTATTGTTGTTTCATAGTAGTATAGTCAAAGTCAATTTGTCTCAAAATATTGCCATAATTTGGAGGAATTGCAAATATATGCCTTGGGAAAGATTTGGACCATGAATTGGCCTTTGATGTCTGATTTGTAATAGGATTTTAAGAAGTCTTAAGTTATCCTATTTGAAATAGAGTCATCACTTTTAAGGTATTAATCGAGGATAAAACTCACCTTATACCCTAATTAAATTCACTCACTAAAAATTTGGTATGGTGTCTAAAAAGTTTACAATTATTTCATCTATTTCATCCTCTATTTTAGAAGTTATAGAAGTAAGATCTTGTTATAATATAGTCTGAAATATTAATGTTTCATAAATATTAAGTCACACTTATCATAAATCTCAATAAAACACGTACATAAGTAAAATAAACATATATTAATACATGGTATAAATATCTACATATATGTATAAAGGTTAGTATTAATTAATAAGGACATGGTAAATCTAATAAAAACTATCTACTAAGAAATATATATATATATATATATATATATATATATATATATTAAGAAATATCTACATAAATTTCAAGGTTAGTAATTACTAGTAAAAAAACATTTTAATACTCGTAATATATTCAATAAGTGAACTGTTCTTTAATGCATCCTCTTTATGAGAATATTTGTATACATAAAATTATTTATATTCATGTATTTCCAGCACATGAAGAAGAAGCGAATTATAGGAAATAATTTACCCAAATTACGATAATTTGGAGCTTGGTGCAAAAAATGCTCTTTATAAATTTCATTAACTCCCTCACTAGAGATAATCCTCTCTAATGTTCAATGCAAATTCTGGAAATTTTGATACAATAACCTTCACTAACAATAACTAAATGAAATGTGAAATACATTCCAGGGTAAATTTGTTGGTTTTGTTGACCATGAGCGAGTGGTAATATTTGTGAAATTCATCAATCATATTGGAAAAGTTAATTGACTTAATAGTGTATAATGTGAATCTAATAGGATTTTATATAAATTTTACTCCCAGGTTTGAATGCGTGAGAATTCATTCATCGCCAGATTTCTGGAATTTATTTATTATCATTATCAATGGTTGACTTTAAGGTTTCATGCACTTACTTTCTCAATTTAAATAAGCATTGAAAATTTGCTGTTAAATATTGACAATAAATTGGAAATATTAACCATTGACAAAAGAGACATGAATTTGTCAAACCATTTTTTTCATAAACCATTAGAACTTTTGAATTGTGCATGAGGGTAAAATTTTGATTTAATAATGATGTTTCACCTTTTCTAGGTTGGGAAGGTGGGAATACCCATCCATTTTGAACATGAGAATATAACATCAAGGAGTGCATTAAAATTACACCTAATCACCATTACTACATGATCCAAATATCTAATATCTACTTATCTGCAAGTGGTTAGTATAAGTTACGTGGACATGATAAATTTAGTAAAAATTTGGTTATTGTAATAAATAAGTGAAAGCTTGTAGTGTTATATTTGCTTGAAACCTCAAATATATAATTTTATATGTATATTAAATAAGGTTTGCAAAAATTGCAAGTAATTACTAGTAAGAAATATTGTAATACTATTACTAAATTTCAGGAGTGAAATTTTCCTTCATGCGTCATGTTTGTGAGAATTCTTATATACATATAATTATTAACATTGATGAATTTCTTACACGTGAAGAAGAAGGGAGTTCTAGCCAAGAATTTCACCCAAACCATTATCAATGGGAACTTGATGTAGAAAAAGATCTTTGTAAATTTGATTAATCCCTTCAATAGAGATAATGCTCTCTATTTTGATGTGGATTCTCTTAAGATTGATGAAGAAAACTTCACTCAAGGAAACATGAAAAAAATCCCAATTTTTCAAGGGTAAATTTCTTGATTTTATTGACCATCAATGAGTGGTAATATTTATGAGTGGTAATATTTATGGAATTCATAAATGGTATAAAAATGGTGAATGTATTAAGAGTTTCAAATGAAGAGGTAGAAAACGTTTACTGATGGCCAATAACACCATTGGAACCCTAGAAATTGGCACATGAATTTTAATCACAAGTGGAGATTCTTGGGAATTCATCGACGACAAACATTTTAGAAGTTGCCAAATATCAGCGATAAGTGGTTAACTTAAAGTTTCGTACATTGAATTTCTCAATTTCATTAACCATCTACAATAAACAAAAAAATTTCTCAAGGTTCCATGAGTGGGATAAATCCGTGAATATTGTCAATAATTGCAGAAGGGATATGGGTTTCAAATGTTCGCTATTTATTTCATTTTTGTTGACCATAGAAACTTTTCGATTGCATATGTGGGTAAATTTTTTATTTAATAACAATTGGTTGATTAAATGTACTTTTATTTTTTTTCTCGGGCTATCTACAAGTTTTGAATTAGTGATCATAACATAATGAAGTGATTTAACAATTCACCTTCAAAGCCCCATGGGAAGTTAAATGTATTTATTATTAGAATATGAAAATAATTATATAAGTATGAATAGATTAAGTAATTTATTAATATTAACTTAATTAAGCATAAGATAATTAACCTTAGGCTAGTGGATGACATGGAAGGGCTATATGGTTGTGGCGTTGACATGTAAGCATTACAATGAATACATGTGGACTTAGGGTTCCATGCAATACTACATATGGTAGCTACACAAAAACATTGACCTCCAAGGAAGGGTGAAAATATTCAAATTACCAAATCTTGATTTTATGGACTCTTGATGAAATTTTATATCATCAAAAAGGTGTTAATGAGAAAAATATGACACAATATCATAAATATAGTGTTGATTTAAATTAAAAATAACAAAATTTAGTATCCCATATAATTAGGAACTAATGGATTGGGTAACATTGCATTCTCTTCTTCCTCTTTCCTTGTAGCCCAAATTTCTTGGATAACAAAAGGATCTATAAATTATTTTGTGTCAAATTTCTAATGATTAAATGAAGAGTTCCACTTTCAGGTGCCAATTTGTTGACTTCTCATATTAGCCTAACCATGATGTCCATTTCAATGTGCTCATACTAAAGGGTGCCTTCCTAAAATCTCATGTAAGTTTCAATCACCTTCAATATAGGAAACATCAAGTGGATAATGAACTATCCTAAATATGGTGAATGTATCCTCATGAGCCCCTATTCAGACTCAATTCAAAAAACCACGAGGGAAGATATCATCAATCCTATATAAATAGACAAGGAAGGAAAGAAACAAAGAAACCATAAATAATCCAAAGGGTGTAGATACCTATAATCTTGGGGAAGGTGGTAACGAAACCAAGACGCCACCCTCTACCACATTTGACATCTATATCCTAAATTGGTGAAGTTGTTTGCGAATACAAGCTAGGTAGATATCCAAAATTTAAGCTAAGACCCACCATCTTTGTCCATCATCAACTTATTAATATCACCTCAATCATACAATGAAGAAACATTTGATTCATAAGTGTAGCTTCAGATTGACATGAGTATGGAATAGTTACATTAATGTATGGTGAATAATATGCCATTAATATCTTTGCACTAGAGCTGAGTGCTCCATAAATTGTGTTTTGTCATGAAATGATAAGCCACGTGTCATCATGGAATTGGTTATTGACAACAATTGTAATTAATCTTAATAAACCTTTATTTTCCCTAATTGTGAGATTAACATAGTAATCTACTTTCTTGTTTCATGGAGGATGTGAAAAAAATATCCTATAAAATTATTTGCAACACCTATATATGTCTAGAAAATATTGGTAGACTAGATAATGTTGTTTGAAAAATAATAAGCTATTCCAAAAAAACATTTAACAAGTCCCCCACAATGAGCAGTTCAGAAATATGGGGGGAATAACAACTCATACCCTTTACAAGAGAAAATTAACTTCATTAAATTATTTTGATAGAATATGTAAGCTCTAAGCACCCTTGATGTTTTCTCTGTGAGAATCCTTCCTCCCAACCCTTCCTCCTTCCCCATGATCCCCACACCTGTCACATACAAGTTCTTTTTTGAAGTGCCATCAATAGAGAAAGTATGGGTTATGCCTAGAGTTCTATGAAAAAAGTTATGATATTAGAGTTTAACATATTTTAGGTTGGCAAAATTACATAGATAAGTATGGTCTTTTTAGAGTAGATGGGGAGGAATTACCTTTCTTTAAAATATGGGAAATTATGAAAAACTAAGATTTAATAATTTAAAAATGTTTTTAGTTAGATACACAATCCACTCGATGGTATCAAAAGATTCTCAATAGCTTTTCAGTTTAAACAATGAGATAAGAAGTGGAAAATTCCAAAATATTATTAAAACTATTAGAAAAAGTCTACTATCCATGTATGTGAGTTCAATTAATGTATTATCTGTTTCACCATTTCATTATCTTCTATCGGTTCCGTTGCTCCATTTTGAGTAGTGGTGAAAAGATTCCAATGGGCGATAACAATTCACAGATGTTGAGATGGAGTAGACACTGCACAAAATAAATGATAATGTATCATTGTTCTGGTAATCGATATGCCTTCGTACATACATTAAATATTGCACAAAATAATGGGTAAGTACCCCAGAGAATTTTATCTACATGAAAGGGTTAGGCATCTAAAATCGCCAATTCTTGCAAATGTTACTAGTGCTTGAATGCTAACGGTACTTTTCATATCATAAATGAAGCTTTTGTATGTGGTTAAAATGTTAGAGTAGTGTATGTGGTATAGAGGTCATCATAAATGTTTAAGGATTTCTTTTATAGAATGCCAATCCTGAAGAAAATAACTTCAAACAACCAGGAAATCCCTTCCGATCATGGCCATAGGTCAGGTATTGTAAGGACCTACAGTCCTTAACTCGCCCACTAGGTGAAGTGCGACTGCGACTTATGGAGGGTGCACGGGTGGAACAATGCGACTGTGGTTGGAACAGCTTATGTGCGAGCTCGACTTGGGTATGCGATGATGTGTTATGCGCATATGAGGAGGGTGCGCTGGAGTTTATAGGCGTGGAGACATGACTTGAAACTTATGGAGCCGACCCATACTTGTACACAAAGCCGACGGTGTAGTTTTCATGGAGTAGGGGTGTGTAAGGCATGGAGGATGAGTCAGCCAGGTGAGCCAACTCGCCTTGCCACCCGTATATACAAGTGAAGCATGGAGCTCATTTGGGAACCATTCACTCATTGCTCATCGCTCAAGCATGTAAAGAAGGCACATAACAAGGTGTGGACGCAGCAAAAAGAGGAAAGGTGCAGGTTGGGTGATGTGTCTGTTCTTGGGCAGGGCTGCACAAAGGTGAATCACTTGTCTTGGTTTTGGGTGAAGGGCATGGGCAAGGTCACCCGCCGGTTGGAGGAAGGCGTGCACAGTGTGTGTGGCGCCTGGGTGATGTGTAGGAGCGCCCAACTATGAAACGTTGGTGAGCGCCCAATTTGTGTGACGACTTGGCACGGGTTCTTGGGTGACTCAGGTGAGCGCCTGCCCTTCGTGCAAGTGTGCACGGTGACTTAGTGAAGTCTTGAGATTGTGGACGGAGGTGTGTCTTGGGTGGAGGCGCCCGTGTGTGGTGACTTGGAGGCACGCCCAAGTTGGGAAAACAACACGATTGTGTGACGAGGTGAATGAAGGGTTGGTGAGTCGTGCGGTGACCGTGCGGAGGTGCCGATGAGCTAGGCAACCAAATTTTGCCAAAGATTGTAAAATTGGCTAAGTATGAAACTTGGAGTTTCCAAGTATACTTTTAAAGCTTGTAAATTGTAAAAGACTGTATAATATATTATCGGGTAGACTCATTATTCAGGTAGTTTCCCCTTCCTTTATACTGTGCAATTGTGTTCTTGATGTATAATTGTTGATGTTAATGAATGTGTATGGGTGTTCAATTGTATAAAGGAAACATTAATATTACACACTTGAGAAACACAAACTAAGTAGAAGTGGTTAGGCGTAGTCCACGAACATAAGTATTGGTGAAAATAAAGTGTTCGGTGGTGCCGCACCTCGCCTAGCACAGTTGGAAGACTACCATAGGCTTGAGGGCGTGACAGTTGGTATCAGAGCTGATATCCGGGTTGATCAAAAAGCGTTGATCCCACTACACTACCGTGAGATGGTATCAGAGCTCGGTTAGAGCTGGTGTTAGAGCAGGGTTGCTCGTGATGAAGTGCAGGTGTGGGAACACTTGGAAACTTGGAATTGGTGACAGTGAAGTAGGTACTTGCAAGTGAGGGAAGTTCTTTCACACAAGTGGAACAAGGGCTGGTTTAGGTTGCAGGCATTTTGGTGAAGTTTTTGTATGGTCGAAACTACATTGCAAAGAAGAAGGAAGTTGTTAGCAATGGTAGTTGAATCTCAGACTAGGTCTAGTCATGGTGCGAAGGACACTAATATTGGGTTCATTGAGAAAGTGTTGGAGAAAATGGAGGACATGGAAGCCTTCTGGACTAAGAAGATGGAATTGATTGAGAGAGATCAAGAGGCCAATTGGAAGATGAAGGAAGACCTCGAGGAACTCTGGACTAAACACGAGTACACTGATCTTATGTGTACACAACTTGAAGTAAGGGTCAAGGATGTTGAAGAGGCAAGAGACCGAGGTCTTGCAGAGATCATGGACTTGCAGAAATCTCTTGACGAAGCCAGAGATGAGATTGTGGCGTTGAAAAGGGTTGTGAGGCATAACTCAGGTGGAGGAGTGCCTCATGTGAAAGTCAGGGAAACGGAATCTTACGATGGTACAAGGAGTACAAAGACTCTTGGCAACTTTCTATGGGACATGGAGCAATACATGGAGTGATTGGGTCTATCTGATGATGAGACGAAGGTCAAGGTAGCTACTGAATTCTTGACAAAGGATGCTAAGATGTGGTGGCGAAGACGGATGGATCAGATTGCCAATGGTAGTGCCGGTGACATACTTCATGGGATGAAATGAAGAAAGCTTTGCAGATCCATTTCAGTCCTTAGGATGAAACGTGGGAAGCAAGGATGAAGATAAAGTTCATAAAGTAGATAGGAAACATTCAGACATATTAATGGGAGTTTGCAAGTGCGGTTCTGGAACTTCCTGACATGGCGGAGAGGGACAAGGTGTTCAATTTCATCATTGGGTTGAAACCTTGGGCACTCAATGAAGTGAAGAGGCAGAGGATTAGAACACTTCAGGAATCTTTTGCTACTGTGGATAAGTTGGTGGAGCATTATGATGAGACTTCTGAAGATAGGAAGAAGAAGTTTGACAAGTCGAAAGAGAAGAATAAAGAGGATGCTTAGAAATCAGATGATAAGTCAAAGACGAAGAAAGCCTTGAAGTGTTGGATATGTGCTGAACCACATAAGGTGAAGAATTGCCCTTCTAGACCGAAAGTGGCTGCGATTACACAATCTAATGCAAAGAATGAAGAAGCTTCTGTGGGGATGATGCAGATACTTGGTGCTGCTGCTGCTACAGAGGTGATCTCTTGGAGGGGTCCTGAGAGGAACAAGTTGGAGTATTTTCGGATGAAGGTTTGAGATGCTAATGTACTCACTATGGTGGATAGTGGGGCCTCTCACAACTTCATGGGAGAAGATACTGCGACAAGAATTGGGCTGAAATTTGTAACGATGAAGGCACAGATGAAGACAGTCAATTCTCCTCCTGAGAATGTTCTTGGTGTAGCTGAAAAGCTGGACACAACACTTCGTGAGTGGACAGGGAAGGTCGACTTCACTATAGTGCGGATAGATGACTATGAAGGTGTGCTGGGAATGGAATTATTGAAACAGTTCGATGCTATGACTGTTCCACATTTGAAGAAGCTATACATTTATGATGGAAGGGAAGATGTACCCATTGGTGTACCAACCATTGGAGTGACAAGACCTGATTGTAAGTTGGAAGTGATGCAAATGGAGGATGACAAGTGGATGGAAGACATGAGTAAGCAGTTGTCTATGGTTGAGACAAAGCTTACCAAGCAGTCATTGGTCATCAGGACTCTTTCAGATAGTATCGTCGATTTGTCAAGAAGACTAGAGGTGGATGAGGATGATGATGATGATGATGAGGCATATGTGAGACCGAATGTCCGGGAGGAGGATCAGGTCACTTATCTACAGAGGATGGAGATAGAAGATCCTGACAGATGGATTGAGTTGATTAGTGAGGGTGAGCCTTCAGGCTCTACTCCCTCCACATCTTCTTAGATGGATAAGAAGATGGGGCTCAATGTTAGCTGCTCATGGAAGTGAGTCCTTAAAGCAGATTGAGCAGGTATGACAGGTGGTGCAGGGATGGCTTGGCATCAAGCATCATGACATGTTGCAAATGGGATGGAGTTGCCATGGACCTGAGCATGGTGGTGAGATTCTTAGTGAGTCCAAGATTTGGCAAAATTCGAGATAGACTTGTGAAGGCATAAGGATGGACATTCTTATGATTTGAGGGTGACAGTTGGACTGATCACCCAACTAGTTCAAGTCATGAGGGCTAGTAGTGTACCAGAGAGATGTTGACATTAGACAGACGAGGAGAATAGTTCACAGGATGAGGACGACAGATGGTGGAGATGGTAGTTCTACATATGTTGCAGGGATGTTTGTAGTATGTGGAGGAGTTGACATCATCGACCGAGGATGAGACAGATATTGATGATGATCTTGGTGGATGGCTACCAGGATGGTATGTTTTCGAGGATGACAATGACTTCAGGTGGAGGAGGATGTAAGGATCTGCAGTCCTTAACTCACCCAAACCGGAGAAGTGCGACTGCGATCGATGGAGGGCGCTTGGGTGCAACAGTGCGACTACGGTTGGAACAACTTATGTGTGAGCTCCACTTGGATATGCGATGGTGTGTTATGCGCATGTGAGGAGGGTGAGCTGGAGTTTATAGGCATGGAGACATGACTTGAAACTTATGGAGCCGACCCATACTTGGACACAAAGCTGACAGTGTAGTTATGATGGAGTAAGGGTGTGTAAGGCATGGAGGATGAGTCTGCTGGGTGAACCAACGCGCCCTACCACCCGTATATACAAGTGAAGCGTGGAGCTCATTTGGGAACCATTCACTCATCGCTCATCACTCAAGCATGTAAAGAAGGTGCAGAACAAGGTGTGGACGCAGCAAGAAGAGGAAAGGCGCATGTTGGGTGATGCGCCCGTTCTTGGGCAGGGCCACACGAAGGTGAATCACTTGTCTTGGTTTTGGGTGAAGGGCATGGGCAGGGTCACCTGCCGGTTGGAGGAAGGCGTGCACGGTGTGTGTGGCGGCAGGGTGATGTGTAGGATCACCCGACGGTGAAACGTTGGTGAGCACCCCGTTTGTGCGATGACTTGGCACGGGTTCTTGGGTGACTCAGGTGAGTGCCCGCCCATTGTGCAAGTGTGCACGGTGACTTGGTGAAGTGTTGAGATTATGGATGGAGGTGTGTCTTGGGTGGAGACACCCGTGTGTGGCGACTTGGAGGCACGCCCAAGTTGGGCAAACAACACGATTGTGTGACAAGGTGAATGAAGGTTTGGTGAGTTGTGGAGCAACTGTGTGGAGGTGCCGATGAGCTAGGCAAACGAGTTTTGCTGAAGATTGTAAAATTGGCTAAGTATGAAACTTGGAGTTTCCAAGTATACTTGTAAAGCTTGTAAATTGTAAAAGACTATATAATATATTCTCAGGCAGACTCATTGTTCAGGGAGTTGCCCCTCCCTCTATACTGTTCAATTGTGTTCTTCATGTATAATTGCTGATGTTAATGAATGTCTATGTTTGTTCATTGGTATAAAGGAAACATTAATATTACTTGGTTGAGAAACACAAACTAAGTAGAAGTAAGTGGTTAGGCGTAGTCCATGAACATAAGTATTGGTGAAAAGAAAGTGTTCGGTGGTGCCGCACCCCGCCTAGCACGGTTGGAAGACTATCGTAGGCTTGGGGGCATGACAGGTATGGACCAAGATGGACCCTTTGTGGTAAATTTCTATTTCTATACACATTCGATAAACTCTTCAATTTTGTAATCCTGAAACAAAAAGTTCAAATTTTTTAGTTCTCTAGGTAACAAAGATTTTTCAAATGCTTCATTGGTATTGAACTATCCCATGAAATCAAAGAGTGTACGCAAAGAGAATGTGGCTATTGTATAGGTATCATGTATTGAACTAAGCCATGAAATAAAAGAGTGTATGCAAAGAGCTTGTGGCTACTGTATAGGTATCAGGGATGGCTTTTATATTTGTAATTGCTTATAATGATTGTGAGAAGTGAACAAATAAAGTAAACCACAATATACCCTCATTTCAAGGATGACTAATAATAGATCTACTTTAATGTACTTGGCTAGAGTTCCAATCTACATCTATGGACGAAAGCTTTCATGTAAGAGGAAAATTTGCTAATGTAAGGGGATTCTTGTGAGAAAAACAAATCACATCCACACTAACCCTAATCTTGGAAGTTAAAATCATGTTCTGCGACTTAAACTTACAGGATATGATAGTCCAATATAAGTCTGAAATCATTGTTGTGGCAAGAGTAATGTAGGGTAGTGGGTAGGTTCAATGCTCGATTTGATGCACATGTTGACTTTGATCGTGTAATTCCAATTTTATGGTATCGATAAATACGAGTGATGAATCGATAATTTTTAACCTCTTCAAATCATTGTTCCTTTATACCACATTTGTACCTAGCGGCCTTCAATACTACTCACATAGTCTCTCATATAATGTGAGTGGAATGTCATTCCTAGTTTTATTTTTGTATGTAATTAACTCAAATTCAATTGCTAACTGTATAGGAGTCATATAGAATTCTCATGAAGGTGACTCCACATTAAAGGTTATGGAATACCACCCCTAGACCATGTCTGGTCTATTGGATTCATATAGAGTTCTGACGAAAATCATTTGGTTTGAGCACAACTAGATTAATGATTGGTGTTTAAGTTGTTCATTCATGATGGATTCAACATGTATCTTTAGGATACAAGAAAACTTGGCGAGTTCTGCTATATCTTAATAACTTTAATTATGATACAAAGAGGCCATGATTCTGTTCACGACTTAGTAAAGAAGGCGGAGGAGACCCTCACTTAAAGTATCAGGGCACAACTAGATTAATAGAGTAAAATCTCTAACTGGATGTTGGTCCAGGTGCACAGCAAAATTAAATAAACACATAGCAGAAAAATCATGCACATAAGACACAGGAATTAATGTGGTTCACCCAACTAATCTGGGCTACATCCACCAAACATAGGCATCAGGAATTTATTAATCAAATTGGAGATTACATCAAGAAATCCTCACAAAAAACCTCTCACTCTCTTAGCAAACCATCCGAATGATTGCCTGTTATATAGCATAGAGAATCTAACAACCTCATTAACTCCCTCACATCAAATATAGGAGGCATTAACTCCCTCCCAACAACCTCGAGTTAATCTAGGACCTGAATTCTATTGTTGTCATCAGCTGAGATTTTTCCTATTTTGCTACAAACAGAAAATCTCAATAATCTCCACCTTGACAACAATTCGCCTGATGCCCTGTTATTATTATTTTATCTTTTCTGCAAGACAAGAGAGCCAAACACCAGCATAGCTTCTCCAACAAAACTAGTTTCGTGAACATGTCTGCATAGTTCTCCTTTGTATGCACCTTTTCAAGAGAGACTCCCCTTTCAGTGATAACCTGTCTTACAAAATGGTACTTAATTGGAATATGCTTTGATTTACTATGATAGGCCGGATTCTTAGCCAAATGTATTGCACTTTGACTATCACAAAGTAACTTGATGTTGTCCTGTAACCTACCAAACTCACCAAGCAAACCTTTTAACCAAACCACCTCTTTGCAAGCATGAGAAGCAGCAATGTATTCTGCTTCAGTAGTGGACAAAGCCACAATGTTCTGTAGCTTTGACATCCAGCTGATAGCTCCACCTACAAGAGTAA
>APFE030484074.1:59781-109290 GCA_000404065.3 Pinus taeda | reverse complement strand
TGTGATAGCCATAGCTTACCATTGCTCCTGTCTCTGAAAATCTCCATGCCCAAATCTGTCTTGCTGCTCCTAGATCTTTCATATCAAATGTCCTTGCCATCTGAGCCTTCAACCTGTTGATTTCTTCTATGCTTTTTCTTGCTAAAAGCATATCGTCAACATACAATACTAAGATAATGAATATGCCATTTTTCAATTGCTTAAAATAAACACAATGATCATATTCACTTGTAACATATTTCTGACTCAACATGAAAGAATCAAACTTATTATACCACTGCCGAGGCGACTGCTTCAGGCCATATAAAGACTTCTTGAGCCTGCAGACAAATTTCTCATTGTGATGCTGAACAAACCCTTCCAGTTGTTCCATATAAATTTCCTCATCTAAGTCACCATGTAGAAATGCAGTCTTAACATCTAACTGCTACAACTCTAAATCAAGCAAAGCCACTAATGCTAACACAATTCTAATTGAAACAATTTTAACCACTGGCGAAAAAATCTCATGAAAGTCAATACCAGCTGTCTGAGAAAACCCTTTTGCAACCAGTTTCGCTTTGTACCTGTCTTCCGTATCATTCACACCGCGTTTCAGCTTGAAGACCCATTTACACCCCACAGTTTTCCTGCCTTTCGGAAGCTCCACCAAATCCCATGTGCCGTTCTTATTTAAGGTCATCATTTCTTCCTTCATGGCTGCTTTCCACTTGTCACTTTTGGAACCTTCTATTGCTTCCTGATAGCACAGAGGTTCATTTTCATTAGCAGTAAATGCAACAGAAGTGACATAATCATCATACCTTCTCGGTGGCCGTTTGATTCTTGTCGACCTCCTTAAGGATGTTTCTGGCGCTTCCTCGATTGGCTGACTACCATCTGTAGGAACTTCTTGCTAATCAGTATCTGAGACCTATTCATGATCTAAACCTGAACCCTGTTCATATTCTGATTCTGAAACCTGTTCATGACTAGTATTTGAACTATGGTCATCATGACTATCGTTAGAAATGCTATCAAACTGAATGTGCCGAAAGTCAGATACATCATACTGTTTCAATCGACTATCTACATCTAACTGTACAAGAGAGGATTCATTAAACTTTACATCTCCGTTGATGATGATTTTGCGGGTAGTAGGATCCCACAATCTATATCCCTTTGTTCCAACACCATACCCAACAAAGATATACCTTTTAGACTTTGGATCTAACTTAGTTCGCTGATGTTTAGGCACTAGAGCATATGCATCACAACCAAACACTCTGAGTTTAGAATGGTCACAAGGGTGTCCTTTCCATACCTCTTGCCGAATCTTGCAGTCTATCGCCGTCGATGGAGATCGGTTTATCACATAACAAGCTGTTGCTACTGCTTCCGTCGACAACTCCTTTTGCAACCCGGCGTTAGTCAAAATACTCCTTGCTCTCTCGAGAAGAGTTCTATTCATGCGTTCAGCAACTCCATTTTGCTGAGGAGTATAAACCGTGGTCTTATGCCTCTCCATCCCTGCATCCTTGCAATAACTGTCAAACTCCTTGGAAGTAAACTCACCACCATTGTCAGTTCGTAAACATTTTATTGTTCTACCAGTGTTGTTTTCTACCAATGCTCTAAACTTCTTGAAAACTGAAAACACATCAGACTTTCTTTTTAACATGTAGACCCAAACCTTCCTAGAAAAGTCATCAATGAATGATACAAAATAAGATGAACCACCATATGAGGTTGTAGGGGCTGGTCCCCAAACACTGAATGGATATAATCAAGTATGCCTTTACTAGTATGTTTGCCTCTTTTAAACTTTTGTTTACTTTGTTTACCAAACAGACAATGCTTACAGAAATCTAACTTTCCAGACTTTAGATTTGGAAGTAACTTGCAATCAGCCAAAATTTTCAACCCTCTCTCACTCATATGCCCCAATATTTGATTCCATAAGTGAATGGAACTACTGTCATGTTCAGACACAGTAGACACAAAAGCTAACCCTGTACCTCCTTCTAACTGAAATAGATTTCCTACTTTCTTAGCTTTCATAACTAGTAAAATGCCTCTGTAAATTTTCATTACTCCACCTTGAATTACAGTTTTATACCCATTTGAATCAAGTGCTCCTAATGAAATCAAGTTTTTCCTTAAATATGGTACATGCCTCACATTAGTTAATATTCTAGTTGTCCCATCAAACATTTGTAGTTGTATGCTCCCAATCCCAACAATATTACATGTTACATCATTACCCATGTACACAACTCCATCATTAATTGATTTATATTCCTTAAACCATTCTTTATGGATACACATATGGTTTGATGCACCAGAATCTAACAACCAATGTTGATCATGATTTGACACATTAACTGATAATACTTCATCACTCATACCTGAACTAGATGTCGAACTTGTATCTGTCGCATTTGCCTCCTTCTTCTCTATCGAAGAATCTGCTTTTGAAGTTTGCTGCTGTCGCTTCCAACAGTCCTTCTTTAAATGCCCTGATTTGCCACAAAACCAACACTTTAGCTTACTCTTCTTCCCTTTTGACTTTGAACGTGAGTCGCTCGGTTTCCTGGGGCGTCTTTCTTTTGAATGACCTATAACCATCATAGCTTCTGATGTAGAGGTTTCGGAATGCGACCTCCTCCTTGTTTCTTCTGATAATAAGGATGCAACTTCCTTCATTTGCAAACTGTACAACTGTCGCTTCACGAGAATCCTATTGGTTAAGGATTTGGTCATGTACAGTTTCTCCAGTTTCGTCCACAAACCAGCAGTTTTTGTCTCTGACACGATATTAAACAGGACATCATCAGCTAGACACAGTCGAATAGCACTTATCGCTCTTTCATCCATCTCGGCCCACTCATTATCTGTGATGTTGTAAGGCTTTTTGGATTTGCCCAACAATGCCTTTTCCATGCCATGTTGGACAAGCAAATGATGCATCTTCACCTTCCAGATCTCAAAATTATTCTTGTCATTAAACTTCTCAATTTCAAACCGGGCACTTTGAGTTTTCGCCATCTTGAAGCTAAGAAGCTTGGATTGAACACCAATTCGGCAGCGGGACTCACCCTTTGCTCCAAATGATTTCATGCCAAAGACTGTAGGCACAACACTTTCAAACAATATGCATACCAACACACAACACTTTCAAACAATATGCACACTGCCTCCACGCAACACCAGCAATACGATCATTTCAACGCACCAGGCAGCGTTAATAACCAAACCACGTAGCACCACGCAGGTTGGACCACTCTAGCAATTAACAACGCAGTAATTTCAAATTTAACTTGGCAATTAACCACGCACGCAGTAATCCTCCACATCACAGGTTATATTATGTTCCCTCCAGGAAGCACCATTTAACGCACCTCCACGCATCGCCAATGCAAATCAAACCTCCACGCAGGTTACAACCACCAGCAACAACAGTCAATCGCACCTCCATGCATCCGACAATCAACTGCTCCAGTACACCACGCAACAAAGGGACATACAGGCACCATCGCTCCAATGCTCCACCGCTGCGCCAGGCCTCCAACATTGCTATGATACCACTTGTTGGAGATCAGATGCACAACAAATAATAAAACATATACACAACCATTAAATCATGCACAGGAAACACAGGAATTTAACGTGGTTCACCCAACCAATCTGGGCTACGTCCACCAAACATAGGCATCGGCAATTCTTTATTAGTCAAATAGGAGATTACATAAATCAAATCCTCACAAACTCTCACCCCAAAACAATCTGTATGGACATCTGATTTATAGCAAAGAGAATCTAACTGCTTCATAAGTCCTCTCACATCAAATTTAGGATGCATTAACTCCCTCCCAACAAACTGGAGCTAATCTAGGAACAAATTCCTATTGTTGTCACCTACTGAGATTTTTGCCTATTTTATTAAAACAAAAAATATCAACAATGTGATTGCATTAAACCCCATGTAAATCAGTTAATCTACACTTTACGGGTCCCCAAAAAATTATAATGTTAGAAAAAATAAGATAATTTATTGCCTCACTTCATTTTTACAATGTAAAATTAGATTTATTAATAAAATGATTGAGTTTATTTTCTACGGTTTAATATTAGAGTGTTAAGGTTGCTATATAGTATTTGGAAGTACTAATTGAAAATATGGTGATCTCATATCTTTGCACATGTAAATGGATAAAGACAACCTTCTTAATATTATTAATATTTGATGCTAACTAGTCATATAATCTTGAAGTTGGTAGGTTTTTCACATAATCTTTGACAATGACATTCTACAATTTTGTAAATTTTGACACCTCAAATGGATTCTTAGACCCCATTATTATCGTCATTAAAGTTCAAGTAGATTGGAACAAGAAGAAAAAAATGAGTATTTCTTTATTATGACAACATCAAACCCATGAACTTTCCATAGGGGCATGAGGAAGAAGTGGTCAAATGCATAGTCACACCCAAATAATATGTATTAAATGATCTCATGACCTGTACACAAATTAGTGGATTAAAACCCACCTTATTGTCATCATGACTAATACATGCATAAGTTGATAAAATCCCACCATCTTATCATCCTTATAACAAGGAATCAACACTTATGACCACAATCTCTAGAAGGATACACTATGAGAATTTCCTATTTCCACTATTGAACCAAGTTCCATCATCACAGATGGTGTTAGCATCTTAAGTGCATATGATCTCTAGATGCATGCACTATGAGAATTTCCAATTTCCACCATTGAAGCAAGTCCCATTATTGTGGATGGTGTTATCATCTTAAGTCCAAGTCCTTAGAGTTGCATGTCCAACGAGTGATAATATGTTAACTCCAGGCTTTGAAATGAGTCCTCAAAGGATGTCTCCTAGTATATCTAAGAGTCCTCAAAGTGACATGTCTCATAATATGTTAGCACCAGTCATAGATGTCCCATGAGTAATAATCCATTAACTCCAAATATTTAAACTTAATTTCCATAATATAATCCCCAAAATAATCTAACATGTGTTAACTCCTAATTAAATCAAATACGAATCAGTTACAATATGAAGAAATTAAATCCCCTCTAATCCCAAAGAAATGGAAAAATTAAAATTTAAAAAATAAAATTACTTTTAAAATTTAATAAATATTTTTTCATTTTTTATAATAGAAATATTAAGTTTTTTTACTGAGGGAGGATGGAACTTTTCAATACACATAAGTCGAAGATTTGCACTGAGGGTTTATCCTCTATTGGAGGAATATTGTAGGTTTTGGTAACCCTAAGTAAGCAAATGATCTACAAGATGGGGTTAGTCTTTTCACATTTGCAGGCTAGTCCTTATCCTATTTTCATGTTAGTGGTTAATGAAAAGTTTGTGGTTAAGAGAAGTGGAAGAATGGAGGATGGGGTGGACTTCTCATTCAATCACAATCACTATGTCCCTATCTAGACAAAGATGCCACCTCAAGCTCATGAGGTGGAGGTGTGGGGGATAGTTGGCCCTATGGATCTGGGAGTTAATGTTATTTTTGAGCCTTAGGAGTCAATAATGTTAGTTTCCTCTTTTGTCTCCCCTCTCACATGCCATCATGAATAAAGTACGGGCTCATCTTTGGCATTAACGTCCCTAATTTTGTTATGTTTTAGTGTATCAAAATCAGTTGCAAGTGGTGAATTATACATCAACGCTCCCTAGGATGACTAGTTTTTGGATACTTTCTCAGAGGAATTACATGGATTTGAGCAGTCCCTTAATGAGGCGATGATGGACGACATAGGGTTTCCATGGGAAGGAGTTTCATTTGAAGGATTTTCGGAGAAGAGTTTGTTTATGGTCATGAACAAAGGACGAGGGTTGATTTATTTGAAGGTTTTCCTCTAGAGTTTGAAGACCAAAGGAAGGGGGTTGATTTATTTGAAGGTTTTCCTCTAGGGTTTGAAGGGGATCTTCTAGGAGGACCAAATAATTATTTAATTGCCCCCACGGAGGAAAATGGAAGATATTTGAAGTGAAAAGTGGGGATTGATTAATTGGTGAAAACCCTAGAAGCTCAGGTGAGCTTAAAGGGTCAACACTGCCTTGGAAAAAAATAGAAAAAAGGAACATGTGCGAGAGTAAAAACCAAAGACCAGAATTTGGTGCTCATGGAAGAATTATAGTTAGGTGAAGTTATGGAGACATCAAAGAGGGTGGTGGTGGGTTGAACCAAAGGTAGGAACTTTTTGGTCGAGCTCTTACACGAATGGAATGAAAAGGACAAAGGGAAGGAGTTGAACGAACTCCTCAAGGTAATAACTCTTACAGGAGGTTTGTTCATGGCTAAATTCAATTCAGTGGAAGTGGTCGGCTAGGTTCTTAGCAAAACATGGTGTATTGGTTCCTCGTTGATATTGATGAAATGATGGAATCCTCTATTCGATGCCAACTGCAAGAAATTGGGCTATGCTTGTGTGTGGGTAATACTTATTGGGTTTCCACCTCAGCTCTAGCCTATTGATGTTTTCAAGAATATTGGAAATAAATTACGATCCTATTTGGAGGCTAATAGGTCATATGAAATCAATGCAAAGATGGCCATAGGAAGGATTCTGGTAAATATGGAATCACGTGAAGGGATATATGTAGAAATAAATATAAATAATCAAGAGTTTACTCACTGAAAAGTTCTAGATTATGAAGGAATCCCCTTCAGGTGTCAGATATGTGCTAAACATGGTCATGTTTTGAAGGATTTATCACTCCCTTTATTGGGCAAGAAAGGTCGGAAGGATTCTTGTGAGGGGGAAACAAGCGGGGGAAGGGGGGTGTTTTAGGAGATCTGTCAACTGAGACTACTCCACAAGTTTAAAAGTAGGACACTTCAAAGCATATGATGACAATTTCAGAAGTAAATACTGGGGTTAACATGACGACAATTTCTGTATGGATAAACACTCTAAAGGGTGGTCCATCCTCCTCAAGAGTCTCCTCTTTGGGTATTTTCTCTCCTCTTGTGCTTGTTTCAAATCTTATTAGATCTTTTTATTCACTAGATATGGGGTTAGGTAAACTATCATAGTCTCTTTTATATAGTACTACCTCTTCTTATCAAAATTTGAGTATTATTTCTTATCTTATTCCCCTTACTCCTTCTTGTTACCTTCCTTCGATACCTTCCCCATCAAAGCATTTGGTGACATAGGCTCTGATTCCATATCTTGATATAACCTTTGGTCCTATAGTAGAAAGAGGTACTATGTTTCAATTATGGGGAGCCTGAGCCCTTCCTCCTTGATCAATTATGGAGTGTATTTAAGGAAGAAAATCCAATACCTCAAGGGAAAAATTAAGTCTATTTTGGACGTAGTGGCTAGTAGACAGAGGCCTATTATTGGGGTGGTTAGAGAAGTGTGTGCTCCTGGCATGATCCCCTAATGATTTTTCTCTCTTTCATTTTCGAGGCCTGGCTAGCCCCTGGAAAAAACTAGCTTTTGGGAGGTTGGTTCAGTTTGAATAAATTGATATTATTTTCTGTCAAGAAACTTTGGGGAATGGGGATTCAATTGTTAAGGAATTGGAATATTTGTTACATGGTTGGATTTTTGTGGCATCTGAGCAAAAGGGATATATGAGGGTATGTTTGTTGGTCTCAACAAAAAATATATCAATATTATAGGCACTCGGTGATCTGATTTGGTTTTGGGATCTTATATTTTTTCTTCTGAATTGGGGAAGGATATAAAAGTGCTTACTATTTACAAGCCTTTCTAGGAAACAAATCCTTTTTAGGAAATGTTGATGTCTCGTTCTGATATGAAAGTTGATAATTTATTGGTGGAGGGATTTGAATTTTTTATTAGTGCCTTTAAAATCGAGGACCCTCACATTGAGCATATAGATCCCCTATCTGACTATTTCAAGCATCTACTGTAGGAACGCAATATGTGTGATGTGGAATTGATTAAGTATAAACTCACCTAGAGAAACATGAGAACTCATGATGCAAAGGTAGCTAGGTGGATTAACCGGTTTCTTATGGAAGAGTCTTTATTGAAAAATATTATTTTGTTTCGTTAATGGATAGGGGTGGGGGGTGAATCTGATCATCATCCATTTTTTACTGAGGTGAAAGGGGGTTTTAAAAAACTGAGAAGCCATTTCAAATTTAATGCATCATGGTTAAAAGATAAATATTTTCGTAATTTGTTAACTGAATCCTAAATTCCTTACAATCTTGAAAGGGATGTGTCTCTGGTAGTTCAATTTGTTGAAAATCTAAAAAGGGTGAAAAATGCTACAGTTGAGTGGTTTACCCTTAAAAGATAGAGGGGGAAGGAAGATATTAAAGCTGTGGAGGAAGAGATGAAGCGTCTCGAAGCCACTAATTAGGGGGTTATTTTTCAGAGAAATCAAAATAGAGCATCATACAACTAGAGGCTACCAAAAAGATAATTCTAGAAGAAAAGGAGGAGACTTAGATGGAAAAAATTAGAGCAATATGGCTAAAGATTAGTGATAAAAATACAAAGTTTTTTCAGCAATTTTCTAAGGGTCATCGAGCACATAATACTATTTGGGATTTGGATGATCTGGAAGGTTGTAGAGCTTCATCATTTGAATATCTTGCAAATTTGGGCAAAAACCACTTCGGTAATCTATATAAGGCCCCTCCTGAGGTGACCATTGCTAAAGTTATATCATTGACTTGATATTTCCCTAAGTTCATGAGAGCTGAAGACAACCAATGTTTAATGAAACTAGTGTTTGAAGTTGAATTACAAAAGGTCCTCCATATTTTTCAAAAGGATAAAATCCCTTGATGTGGTAGATGGTCTATAGAATTCTTCACATGGATTTATGATATTTTGGGGGGAGATATCTTAAAGGTGGTTGAGGAATCTGGGAAATCTGGTAGGATTTTTTATTGTTTTATCCATACCTTTATTTCCTGTTCCCCAAATAAAATAACAGACATTCCCTTGATGACTTTTGGCTCATATCACTATGAAACTACATTTACAAGGTCATTGCAAAAATCATAAACAATAGGCTAAAGTTGATTCTATCATAAAATGTATCCAAGGAACAATTTGCATTTATCGAAGGTCGATAGATTCATGAGGAAATAGGAGTTGCTCAGGAAGGGATTCACATTTTGAAATATGAGAAAATCAAAGGTCTAGTAATTAAAATAGACCGTTCCAAAGCATATGATAGATTTAGTTGGATGTATATCAGATTGTTAAAGACCCATTTGGGCTTTGAAGTTCCTTTCATTAACTTGGTTATGAGTGGCATAGCCACTGTATCATTTGTAGTACTCATCAACGGGTCGGCTTAAACTTTTTTCCATGCTCAATGATGATTGTGGTAAGATTTTCCTCTTTCACCCCTATTATTCATGTTGGTGGATGAGGGCCTAAGTAGACTATTAGTTGAAGCAAAAATGAGGGGTGACTTAGAGGGTGTTGTTGTAGTTGGTTATCTTACCATCACTCATCTATTGTTAGTGGATGATATCTTATTATTATTTAATGAGTCTAGGCATCATATAGAAACCATTAAAGAGGCCCTATCACTTTTGGAGTAAGCTACATGCATGGAGGTAAATTTTCATAAATCTATTCTCTCCCCTCTTGGCATTTCTAAGGATGAGTCTAAAAATTATCCAAATCTTTTTCCTTTTCATTATAACAATTTTGGTGATGGTTTAAAGTTTTTGGGGTTCCATTTGAAACCCAATGACCATAGAAGATCCAACTAGAATTGGCTGACAACAAAAATTGAAAAGAGATTAAAGGCATGGAGTTTCATATGATTGTTTAGAGCCAGAAGATTGGTTCTCATAAGATCAATCCAAGAATCTATTCTATTTTTATGGATGTCCTTATCATGGATCCCAGAAGGAGTTATGAAATCCATCCGCAAGACACATCGTCAGTTTCTATGGCTAGGGTAAAAATATGAATAGGCCCTTCCCTTGGGTTAAATGGGATAAAAATGATTTGCCAAAGTTGTGGAAAGGGCGGGGTATTAAAAAACTCCACCATTTCATAAAGGCGTTGGTAGCAAAATTTAGTCAGATGATGATATCCATTGATAGTCTATGGACAAACGTTGTAAGTAGTAATTATATCCACCTTTGTACTCTTAAATAATGGATACGCTCTCTGAACAAGAAGAGTTTGAATGTATCTATCATATGGAAATAAACCTTAAAATTATTTTCAGTGTTTGAATAAGGTTTGGCTTGGAAAGTAATGATATGAAGGTGAGGATTGGTCTTGATCCTTGGGTGGGATGCGGAGAAAAAATTCACCTTCCTTACGAGCTAATTAAATATCTAAATAATAATGGAAGTATTACCTTGAACTAGGTAGATGATAATTCTCTTAATTCTCTCTGGACTCAGGGATGGGTTGATTCCAACCAGCTAAACTTGTTAATTGAACACTCAGAACAATGGAAACATTACACTACTTCTCTCAAAATATCCCATGCTTGCCTCAGAGATAGGGGATATTTTTTATGCTGGGTGCATTCTCCTTTTGGGGAATATTCACCAAAATCGGGCTATATGTTTATCATTGATGACAAGATACTGGGAGAGCCAGCCTAGTGGTGGAGGAAATTGTGAAAGCTTTGCTTCCTAGCTAAAGCAGGATTGTTTTAGTGGTGCATCTGGAAAATAAGGTCCCTACAAGGAAAATTTTTAAAAATAGATGTATGGTTTGCCCATGCTAGTGTGCCTTATGCAAAAATACTGAGGAGACAGTGGATCACCTCTTTCTTTCCTATCCTTTCAACTTGGGAGTATGGAACACTATCAGAAACTTGTTGGGAATAACCTATAATTGGTAGGGTGCATCTTACAACGATGCTTGGAAGTAGTGGTTTGAATAAGAAAATCCAAAAAAAATAGGAATTTACCACCAATTATTAGCTGGGGAATATGAATCTCAAGGAACAATGCAATATTCTAAGACAAGTCTACTACTCCTCTCAGGGTTGTTGCATAGGTCATTGCCATTTTTTTCTCTTATTTTTATTGTTGAGATAACACACCATCCTCACAACATTATTGCTAATGTAGTAGACCCTTATTACCCCTAGGCCTTATTTAATGAGGTTTTCACTTGTTGGTGGTGAATGTGGGGGGGTTTTTTTATATCTTCAAGAAATTAATGTTTCAAGCTTTAAATCAAGCTGGGAAGAGGCACAAATAACTATGTTGAGTTACTCAACCTCAAGCTTCCTCTCTTGTTTTCTATTGAGAAGGGATGTCGTTAGATGCATTTTTTTAGTGACTCAAAGACTGTTATAAATTGGTTTAATGAGATTAAAAGATGTGACATGAACACTTGTAACCAATCCTTAAAGATATCTTACATTTAAAACATGTTTTTGGTCATATTTCATGTTGCCATATTTATATAGAGAGAAACGCCATTGTACACACACTATCTAAAGCGGGCGCTAAGTAGAGTTTGGTCACTTGGAAGATATTTGAGAAGATAAATGAAAATTTCAGAATATCATCACATGCCTTTTATAGAGGGCTTGCACATGGAAATATAACTTGATAGACTACAAACTTTTTTTTTTTTTTTTTCTCTCTGATAAAATTCCCAGGTGATTGGGAGGATATGATTGTAATGAAATTTTTATTTTACATGTATCGTTGTTGATAAACATTTTTTTGGACATGATAAAGGCTTTTTACATGCATGTTTTTTTATTTCTTTTGGATGGCTGCTTAGCCAATTTTTTATTGCACTATGGTGCATATACATAATACAATTTTCTTACCTATAATGAAAATTACAATTTTTCATTGGAAACAACAATATTATGTTTTTATTATAAATTTAGCTTTAAATTAATCACACTTTCCATTTGAACAGGCTCGTTAGGCTAGGATAGGGAGTACAGGGAGGGGTTCTGATTAATTTAAATAACCTTAATTGAGTATTATTAAGATAGATCCATGTTAACCTAGATTTAACAAGCATCAAGAAGGATAAAAAAAAATTAGAGTTCGAAACTTGAAGAAAGGCTTGCACCTTGAAATATGTAATCCCTCTTAGCACTTATAGATGAGGGTTTAACATGGATCTATGCAAATTATATGTATATTAGCACATAATGTGTCAACTCCATGCTGAGTATGGAAGAAATTAATTACACATCTTCTTCATCTTGAGCAACACGCTAATAACATGTTTTAATAAGAAATTTTTTATTTTCATTTCCTTTGTATAATATATACATAGTTGACATTGAAATATTTTACTCAACATGACCATTTAAACATAATGTTTTTTATTCATTTTTTGATTAGTATAATGTCCCCCTCATATTAAGCATTAAAAGAATTACCACCTCCCCTCATACCTCAATTACAAAAAGCACCTATGGACTCCCCGATGGGAGTGACAGTTGGCGCCAAAGAAGATGTTGCAGGGGTAATGTAACCCTCGCTCATGCAACACCAGGTTTAATAGAGCGTGTTAGGAACACCTCCCATGGAAAGTGGACACTGAAGCATCTGGAAACGATGAGTGTTAAATATATGTGAGCATTTAGGTTTGGTTATTATGGCTTGTGGGAAGTTATGGGAATATTGATGTTGAAGGAAATTAGATGCTTTTGTCTATAGGTGGCACTCCAGTGTTGCCATCCTGTGCAAACCAAGTTGTGAGGTGTTGTAGCAAAGACAAGGCGAGAATTGCAGTGATTGTTAATGCCAAAGGTGAAATTCGGTGGGTGAAAGTGTGGGATCTATGATCAAGGAATCAACCCTCTTCTAATTGGGATGTTGCATTCACCTAAATGGTTTTGTAATGGCAGAGGAAGGATGATAGACAAGAAAATTTGGAAGCCACTCCAAGCATTTGGCCTTTGGTAAGCTTTATTTCTCTGAATGCACTATTAATGTCTCTATGTTTCTTCATTGGTATGGTCTGTTACTTGGGTGGTTTGGTGAATTGCATCAGATTTATATGGGAATTTCCCCTGACAAGGAGCAATGAGGGTATCTGGTGATGGGTTCTTTAGGGTCTCATGGTCTTGCCTTAGGAAGGTCCCTACGTGAATTGTGGTTGCACTAAAAGGTCATTGTTTTGGCATTGCTTATGATAGAGAGTGGTGTAGGCTCCTTTAGTGAAGGTAGGTGGGTTCTGGGTGTTGGTGGAAACTTGCAAAACATTGGACCTCGTCTCTGTGTGCTCGACCCTGATTGTGAACGGAGCGGATTTGGTGATGTAGCCTGGAAAATATTTGGGGAAAATTATTCTACAAAGAGTTGGGGAGTCTTGGATTATCCCGTCTCCATGCTTCGCTAAAGAGGTTGCGCTCGAAGGGGAGTGGGACTTCAAGGTCAAGGGTTCATCCATCAGGGGATATTCAAGAATTAGGCAAGGATGACATCCCTCCATAAGCATAGTCTCCAAATAGGGTAGAGATGCCTCCTCCCTTTGACTCGTCGGATGAATGGCTACCACAAATTTCAGTGGTCTTGGACTAGCTAGTTCAGTTTTGACATGATGATAGAAATGAGGCGATTAACTTTTTAATGACCTCCAACATAACTAGTGGCATGTTCTCGATAGGTTGGCTTCCCTCCACTACGAGAAAAGAAAGATAAATGAAAGGCTTGTAAATTTGGAAGGCGGACTAGAGAATACAAAATCTAATGTCCATGATGCTTTTGCCCTCCTCCGCCACCTGATAATGAACAGGCCATCCCAATTTTAGCTCTTCTTTAGGATCAAGGATGATAAGTAGTTGCTTTCGTAGTGTTGGTACTTTTTGGTCTTTTGGGTCTATCTATCTACATTTATATAGTTTGATTTGTCTGTTTTTAATGTGGTTATGTTTCTATCTTTGGGCCAATAAATTTGGTAGGATTAAGGCCTAAAGTTTTTTTATTTAGAGATCCTCAAGATGTAATACTGACATGAATTAATAGAAAAATCAATCTCTCTCTCTCTCTCTCTCACACATTTTAATGTTAATTTTTTTGATATCAATATTTTTTAAATGCTACAAAATCAACTCCATACTAAGAATTAAAAGAATGATTTTTAAATACCATTTGTCAATTGAACACAAAATGAATTACAAATCACCAAATTTCTCTCTCTCATATTTTAATGTTGATTTTTTTGCTATTAATATTTTTTAAATGCTACAAATCAACTCCATACTAAGAATTAAAAGAATGAACTTTAAATACCACTTGTCAATTGAACACAAAATGAATTTTAAATCTCGACATTGTAACAACAGTTTTATTTTTAAAGGCCCTATGTCAACTGCATATTGTTTAGGGAAATAATTGCACATTCTCCTTATGCTAAAACATAAAAAGCATTTATAGTCAAAATTAAATGTGTGACTTTCAATTACTTTATTTCTCTATATAAAATCGATATAAAATTAGGTTGGACATCATCATCATCATCATCATCATCATCATCATCATCATCATCCCAAATTTATCTTTCTATATAATTACAAGTTAAGGTCTCTATCAAAAACCAAAATTAAATAATTAATATATAAGATTTTAACTTATTAAAAAAATCCTTATCTATAAATATTAGAATATTGTGTTTCAATATATATAATAATTAATTTATTACCCAATAAAATTTAAAATCCAAATTTATCTTTCTATATAATTACAAGTTGAGATCTCTATCGAAGACCTGTGCAATAAATATAATTAAAAACCAAATAATTAATATATAAGATTTTAACTTATTAAAAAAATCCTTATCTATAATTATATAATATTGTTATATAATTATGTAAAACAATTTTGTAAATAAATTCATCCTATGAAAACTACATTTAAAGTTCAAAGTGACATATGTAAATAAAATGGTTGTGTTTATCAATATGGAAGATATTAACAATATTTAAGCCGTAAGGCGTTTCCCTTTGAAATGAATTGCCCTAGCTGTTGTCGTGTCCTATTATTCACCGTGGATTTGTGGTGTTAGACGATGGAACAAAATTTGATCGTTGATCAGAAACTGTTCATGAAACTGAAACGGTTCGTGAATTTTCGTCTCGCCGTTCTCTCTCCATGAAACTGAAACGGTTCGTGAATTTTTGTCTCGCCGTCCCTGCTCCACGGCCGTGTACATATTTACCAGCTTCTGCGTCTCTTTGCTTTCAGCGTCCTCTTTTCCTTTCCGTTCTCTGTTCCATTTTGTTCTGTTTTGTTTTGTTATAACTGTTTAAACAAATATTCCATCGACCAATCTAATATTTTCAAGGGGTCATCGCACAGGGACATGGCAATTCTGCAACGTGAATTCAGAGCGATGGTGAGTGCATACATTCCAAATTGTCATGAGTCATTCCAATTTGTCATGAGTCAGAGAAAATCCATTCCTCTGCTATTTTTATTCATTCCACCTTTTCATTTTAAAGTCCAAATTATTGGGATTCGTGAAGTTTTATCCACCCTCCATCCTTAACGAGTTCCTTATACCAAAATTTGTGAAGATCTAAAGGTAAGTATCAACCTCCCACATGCCTCTTGAGATTCCTCCATCGAGAACAAAAGGTATCCTTTGTTTTCTCCCTCTGTGAGCAGACAAAGCGCTGGTTTCCATGGCACTTCTCAATCGCATGTTCCTACGTAAGTCAGTCCTCTGAGAATGAAATTGGTCCACACTGCTTTGGCTCCGCTATGGAGGAATAATGTATTGTGAAGCATCTGTCTCTGTTCCTAACTGACATTAGGCCCATTGTACAGTAATGAGTATATCTATGATGGTTGCATAATCTTGCTTACAGTGTGGTAATATCTTATACCAATATGTGCACTATCTAACTTCCCTTGAAACAGAAACTGCCATTATCATTATTAACACGTTAGTATGAATGTTAAAATTCTTGGCAAATCTTCATCCATCAAACCTATTCTTCTCTGTCCTGACATATGGCTTGCAGCAACTCTGTAAGTTTACAATCTAATGAACCACCCAGCAACACAACACAATATTGTAACACAACACAATATTGTTTCACATTTGAATCACCTAGTAAGTTATTGGTGTCTCTTGTTATCATTTGATGAACCCAATGCCTATGTAAATTGCACTTATTTGGATACTAGAACCAGGAACCAACATATTATAACAGGGCGATCAAGAGAGATCCCCAATTTCCTATTGCAATGGCAACAGGTGTCTCCACGAGGCTAATTTGGGCCCAACCATTGATATATCTATTATTACTATTACATGGACTAGAATGCGCTCACACAGTAACAATAATCTAAGACACCATTACTGTATGAGATTTTCTTTGTTTGTGGGAAGGGAACCTTCTTCCATGTGGCAATTTGACTAATAAAGTCTACTAATCATCTCTATGGAATTAAGTATGTAATATCTTATGAAGAAACACATACAAGAGAGTGGGAGGAAATCAATAGAGGGGTTGCTCCTTTGCGTTTCGTTCTCCTCGACTCCCCATCTTCGGAATGATCAAGCCCCATTGCAGTTGCCCAACAATGGCACTATCCATACATTGGTGGATCTCAGCCGCTGCAGCTCATTGTACATATTAGTATTGAGATTTTTATTCAGGTCACTACCTTATTCCAGTTCCCCTTATTTTTTTTCTCAGATTTTGAAATAGAATTCCAGTTTAAGCTTGATATTCTACACACCAACTATTACGTGCCTCTATTTACCTACATTTCATTTATAGTGTGGTTCCTATTAAATTTGATTGATTTTTACAGTGATTATAGCTGAGTATCTACAGTTCTCCGTAGCCCTCTTATTTACTCTTGAATTTCCTCCAGATTCAACATGAGGATCTTTTTTTTCCATTGGACTTTTTAACCTCTGGGACATTCCTTTCTCTGAGAGTGAAAATGGTTAGTATTGCTCTGGTTTCCTACGGTGAAGCATCTATCTCCTCTCACTCACTAATAGTAAGCCATTTGTCTAGCAGGAAAAATATAAACACGGTCTGATTATTGCACGATTTACTTACAATGTGATAATGTCTGAAAGTTAAACATGGTCATATGTACAATATCTAACTTCTCTTGAAACGTGAACCATCATGAACACTGTGAAGGCACTAGCATGAATGTTAAGGTCTTGTATAATTCTCATCCATCAAAGCTCTTTTTTTCTCTCCTCATTTATGGTCTCTCCTTGTAAGCTTGCTACTTGATGAGTCACCTAGGAAAACAGAATACAATATTGTTTCAGACTTGCTACCTGATGAATTACCTAGGAAAACAGAGCTTGCTCCCTGATGAATCACTGAGAAAAACAGAACATACTATTGTTTCAGACTTGACTCACCAAGGAAGCTGTTAATCTCTCTTGTTATCACTTGCTAAACCCACTGCCTATGTACACTGTACTTGGATACCAGGAACTAGAAGCTCAATCACATAGAGTTTCAGTCTTCAAGTAAATCAGCATGTGATTATGATATGTTCACTGCAAGCTTTGTCAATTATGATCCCTGATTTCCTATTGCAACGGCTGAAGATGCCTCCACAAACCTAATTGAAGCCTCAATTATTGAAAAATCTATAAAACTTCCACGGGGCCGAACTTGACCAGAGAATCTAAGTTCCAAAAGCCATATTGCACCATACATCAAATAGATGAACTAAGTATCAACAATAGAGCTCTTCAATCCTTAGAGACTTAAAGCATTGGTAGTCATTACATGTCTGGCCGAATGCCAACTGTGTCTAGAAACTACAAGCTTTTGCTTTGAGATGTGGAAAGGATCCATTTTGAAATATGGAAATGATCCATTTCAGGGTTCTCCATGAAAACATTGTATATTTCTTCGCAACAACAAATTTTATTCATTTTATATATCTTTAAAAAAGAAACAGTCAGAAAGCTATCATGAATGACACTAACCTATCATAAGATTTAACATCGTTAATCTTTAAAAGTTATTCGGGGTTTGTATTACTTAATTATTCTACACATCATTTATTCGGGGTTTGTATTACTTAATTATTCTACACATCATTAAGAGCCCTGATGAGAATGTTAAAGGCAATAACACATTACTTTATTTTCCAGGTCATCAACAAAATCTCAAAAAACAATTATACATTACTCTTTTCAACCAAATAAATTCATTTGGCCAATTTATTAGATTGAAAGTTACAGTTGAATATTAAATGAAAATCATTTTATTTATAAATATTAAAAAGAATACATATTTTTATATCATTTACTTCATAGATAAGAATATTAACATCATGGAATGATTATAAACGAAATGATATGTAGATTTGCAATCCATTATATAGTGGGATTCCCATGACAATCGTTTAACATAAATATGTTTCAACCAAAAGTACAGACTATGTGTGGAACCAGAAACTCGATTATGAAAGTGTGTTCTTTAGATGTCAATCATGCTTTGAGACAGGCCATCTAACCAAAAATTGCCCAAAAGTCTCCGAGAAAAATTCTACTAGAAAAGCCACCACAGATCTACATGGTTGGAAGGAGCACAAAAAGAACACTACATTGTCATCAAAGAAGAATACTCTAGAGAAAACTCTAAATCACAAGAAATCGGGCAATAAAGAAACAACTCTCAAGACAAGCAAAAAGAAAATGTAGCTCTCAAGTTTGAGGCCAAAGCTTCAGAAGAAAATGTACTAAGCCTCCACCAACTAAAGCAAGGTTCTCGAAGCCTTATCTTTTAGAACTGTCTTTATTAGTAACTCAGAGCAGCCTTTAAATCAGGGAAATGAAAAAGGTAAGAAAAAGTATAGTAGTTATCATAAATATGCATGCATGATAACTACAGGGTATTGCTCAAAAATCTTGAATAACATAGAACCAATGTTATTGGAACCAGACCAGAACTGGTGAAATCAGCCGGTTCATTCTTTTTGACACCCAAACAGGTCTCGTTCGAGGTCTGGAACCAGAAATGGCCAGCTTAGTATTGCACTGGCTGGTTCGATACCAAACTTGCTAATTCCGCACAATTTGATTAAAGATGTTCCAAACGTAATTATTTTTTAGAAAAAAACAAGATTTTTTGAGTGGTGTAGCCTAATATTCAAGCCTATGGCTTTAGTATTGCTTATGCAATTCATAACATTACCATGAAATGACTTTGGATGTTTGTGGGGATTGCCACATTTCCATTGGATTTTGTTATGTATGAGGGTATGAATTAGTAATTAATCAAGAACACTAAGCTCTCTATGTACCTTAATGTTAGTGACATTGGTTGATGAACTCTTCTCTCAGAACCCTACTAAAAATGTACCCATCACTGAAACAAAATCAAGACTTGAGATGCTACTTTTTTTTTCTATCTTATTTTAATGCTTAGAGGGTGATAGTGATGATGGAGATCCTAATATAGACAATGATTTTGATTATATGTAGGTATTTTTTGTAACATGATTTTTTTTTTTTATGCTAACGGTCATCTGGACCCTGTTTGTTAATGTTTTTTCGATTTAGAGATGGATTGTACTTGATTCTGTTTTTGTTATTTGCATCTATAGGACCTAGATAATGCAAGGGCCACACAATTTCCACTGAAGCATCCACTTGGGTTAGCCTCTATGTTTTGGGTTATTACATAATAGATAAAATTGGCCGACACTTATCAAAAATTCCATCCAGCCAGATAATCGATGCTCAATCCTACTTTATATTTTCTAAGCACAACCAATAACTCCACGAGCATAACATGATCCCTATTTAGCAAATACACTGGCTGCCCGCTCAAATGGCTGGTACCTATAATCATAGCCCTGTATGGATAAAAACTGATGACTACGAGTTACGTTGGCTCTATACATTGATGCCAGTTTTTTTAACTTTGTCAACAATCACTGTACTCTAGTATAGACTAAATGGACACTGGAATTTCCATTATCCAGAAGATGGAATCTTATCCAAGGCATTCACAAAAGTTGTTGCCAACCCACAACTGGGTGAAAATAATCTCCATCATCATAACAAACTTTATGCCCATAATATGCACAAATGGTAACACATGATACATCTCCCAAACCAATGGAGTCCAACTAAAGTCTAATCCGAGATCCTCCATTCTCAACACTTTATACATAAAAAAACTTGTCTATAATCGACCTCTCTTTGCACTTTTTGGGGCAATTGCTAGTTATATTAAGTTATTTGAAAAATCGGTCTCCTACAATTTATTTTAGGTATTAGAGGAGGGAAACGGTTATTTCCATTGATTGAGGAATCATTTAGGCAATTTCAGTCTTGTAGAAAAAATTTTTGTTGGTTCAGCCTGGGCACCGAAACTTTTTCGTTGTCATCTAATTAATGAATGCATTAGGTTGACCATAACAAAATATCTATTTTCAGAATACACATTATTGTCCACCCTTGCTTTCAACAATGCCCATTCACATGTCGCTATTCTTCCCCACTCTATGCCTTACGGTGTTTCCTTTGCAACATAAGGTGCAAATGCTAGTTTTAGAAATTTGAAAATGATTCATTAATTTTGAATGGTAGAAAATGATAATTAATCATTAAAATATAAAAAATAGTTGATGGAATGTCTATCTGCGATTTTATTCTTCGAATCCGTATCAACTAGCTTTAATTATGTCAATATGTACTGCATTTAATTGGTAGTGAGTGAAGTTTTAATAAATTTTGTTTGAAGTATATTCCATCGATTTATTCATCGTAGTAATTTAGTCCGATGTGATCGATATATATTCACCCGCTTACTGTGAGTTGATTACATGGTTACTCAGTGATTTTCTTTGAACAAAGTCTATACATAATAGATAGGTTCGAGGATGTCTGGAAAACAACATAGGTTCAGTCTCCTTTTAAGATTAGGTTCAATGTCCATTTAAGGTTCTGTTAATTTGCTGTAAAATTTTTTCTGTCTACAATGGATCTATTACAAGTATTTATGCGTCCCAAGCTCACTTCAAATATTTTGAGGGGTTTTCTGGTAAACGTTATGGGACACATTCCATAAGTTATTAATTATTCTTATATATTTTTTTATTTTTTCAAATGAAGAAATCATGCTAGGAGCAGTTTTTATTCATTCATTATTTTGTTGGGAAATGGTATGGGACACCTTCCACAAGTTATTAATTATTATTATAGATATATATATATATTTTTCAAATGAAGAAATCATACTCGAAGCAGTTTTCAGTGATTCATTATTTTGTTGGGATTGGATCACAATATAGGTGGGGACCAAACCTCTTCACCTAATCATTGAATCACATCTACAGGACCATATTTTGTAGACTTACTTTCAACTATTCATAATCTTGTTTGGAATTGGACCACAAAATCTATTGAGGACCAAATATCCTCACTTAACTATTGAACCACATCTACAAAACTATACGTTGTAGACTTTGAAATAGCATAGTACTACATTTATATGTGCAGTGTTGATAGAAAAATACTAAGAATGCAACCACCAGAAGTGGTAAAGTTGTTTTTAATAATCAGGGTTGATGAGTCCATGTCTGCATTAAAGGGATTGAATAATGAAGTAAGAAAAGCATTCTCTTCAGTGTTTTTGTGATTACTGGTTTCCCAATATTTTGTGTAGAGCAATCTATTTTGACATGTTGATAAAGCAGACATATGTAATGCTAAGTTCATCTCTAATGAGAATGCAAACTTATGTGATGCTAATTTCACCTTCAATGATTTGTGAAAATTAGGTTATGAACACCGAGTTATTCAACGGGTTGCATGAAATTTATGGCATTGAATTCCAAGAATTCATGCTGAAACGATTGGTCCCTGTGGCTGAAGACATGAAACAAAATCTTGGAATTGAAAAAGATATGATCGATGTGCTCACAAAGGAAGTCAACATTATTGTCATCTCTGTAGCAACTACAACATTTGATGAGAGGTTTTGTATTATTTAACTAAGGTTTAACCCACATGCATACGTATAATTAATTTGTATAATTTTTTTTTTTAAGAAAATCTTTGTTAGTAATGGATTTGAGTAGTGTTATATAGATTGAATTCTTTTGATTTTTGAATTTATTTAATTAAAATATAAAAATATATATTTTTTAATTATATAACTTATTTTAATTATTTAATTTGAATAAAATTATACATTATATTTTCATTTAATTCATGTGAAAGCAAGTTTCCCAAAATAAAATATTTTTTTCGTTGGGTTCAGAGGGTGACTCCTTTGTAGAAATTTCACCTATAGAACAAACCGATATATGCAATGTCCTAAAGCATAATACTTGTTCTACTTCTACAAAACATTAAGCGAAATCATAATCGAATTCATGAACAACATTAAGTAGAAACATGCATAACTGATCAAGAGAAATAATCACACATAACACAAGATATATCCAGGGGAAAGCACCAACGTAAAACCCCAACGATGTATTATCAATCAAGTGGAAATCCTCTTCATAATACAAAAAGATTCAGCTCAATAGTTATCCTGCTCTCTCTATAATCAGAAGATCTTGATGATCTTCAATCAAAAGATGAAAATCATGGACTACCTAGGCCTCAATATATAGGCCACAAGTCCTCCAATCTCCTATAATAGATCCTTCTCCATGCAAGGAATACTTACTAGAAATATCCAAGTATTTAATAGTACATTGTCCCTCAACTGATCTCAACTGGGTCTCTGTCTGAACTGACATGCATTAGTTATCCATGAGGGAATGCTCAGTTATCTAAAATAATAGTTGTCACATGCATGCAAGCATTAACAAACTATATTTCATTAATTTAACAACTTGTTAAATTAATCTAACTGGACTTAACTAAGTAAAACTATGTTAACTAATCCTCTCATTATAGAACTGAACCTTATCTCATTTAATCAAGGGATAAATTCTTAAATCAAGGGAGAAAATAATTGCATGATCTCACAAAGACTTCATGTTTAATTTTCCATAATAATTAACTCATGGAGATTAATTAATTAATATTTCCAACTGCTGTTAAGACCAAAATTAATTTTACTTCCTATAGATAGACTAGGGACTGCTATAAATAGGAAGGGACCCAGAAATGCTATTTTTAGAACTTTTTAATTTTAGTAGTTTCACCCCTCACCTAATGTGGGCAATGACCTCACTGGCCAAACTGCTATTTTTAGACATGCTACCTTTAACAGGTCTATTTTTAACACATTCTAAATTTAACATTTCTTGTTGCACATTTTTCAACACTCCATCTCAACAAGAAAGACTTTCTCTCCAACCCGATCCTGTAACTCTGGAATGTTCTACATGCAACACATCTACCTGGTCCACTTGCTCCAACAACACTTGGAACAAAAGCACTCCCAACTGACCACTCTGTTGGGCTAGGAACATACTTTGATACTGAAGCTCTACCTGCTGCTGACAAGTGCTCCCTCTCTGACATCTGCGCTACTACAAAATCTCCATGCATATCACACCATTGCACACCTCTCTGTGCCACCTAGCACTGTGCAAAACAATTGTGCCTCTCGCATTGCTACAGCCTGCTAGCTATGCGATGTCTTGGGATACCCTACACTGTCGCTCTCTTTGCCACTCCATCTGTGTCTATCTCTACCCAATCAATCAATTCTTGCTACTCCACATCAGGGCTCCTGTAGCAAGGTCTCATCCAAGAGGTTGGGTACCTAAAGGATCCTTTCCCTCCTCCTTGGGACGGTCACTCTATATCGCCCCACCTCCTACCTGGATGTATGGATACATGTGATCCCTCAGCCCACCTAGCTCGAAGTTTCCCCCTACTGGAGGTCTCTGCATGAGTAGATGTCTATACTCGATCTCCACTAAGCTTCCCCTGTTGTTGCTGTTCCACAACCTCCTGAAGCTGCTGCACCAATCGTGGCTCCTCCATAATCATTTGAGACTTCTTCTGGCTCTGCATGTTGAGAGGTAATATACCCTCCCTCTCAACCACCAAGTTTCCATCAGTTGCCTTGCTGCTCAAGGCTTTGCATGCATCTTGAACCTCAAGAGCATACAGGTTCTTGACCCGTGAACCAATCTGCTTCACCTGTCTAGTGATGATGTGTCTAAGGAAAACCTTTCCCTCACTGAAGACTACATCATAGCCTCTGTCTTCCAGCATCACGATCGACACCAAGTTTCTCTTTAGTCCTGGTACATACTTGACATCAGTCAAGGTAAGGTGAGATCCATGCTCCCTCAGAAAAATAACCGTGCCTACACTTGAAACACTATACTTCTCATCATTACCCATCTCTATGAGTATCTGGAGATCTTTCTCCTCCAAAGTACTCAACAAACTCTTGTTGCCGGTCATGTGGAAAGAAGCTCCATTGTCAAGAAACCAACCACTTCCCACCATGTATGAAGCCATGCATGCGAAGAGTGTGAAATCCAACTCAAACTATGAAGCAAGTGCCTCACCTTCATATCCTTCCCTAAATCCCTTCCTGGATTTCCTTCATGGACAATTTGTAGCATAATGGCCCCCCTCATGACAACGAAAGCATCACACATTCGATTTGTCAACCTTCTTCCCATCATTGGAAGAACTGGATTTCGAAAGAGAAAACTTCTCCTTTGCCTTCTTTGCCTTACTCGCTAAGGCACAATTCTCCTCGTCATGCATGGATGAAGAACTATCTCTGGTGCTCCATCTGATCTCCTCCTGCATAAAATCTAACCATAGTCGTTCCTAGTCTAGCAGTTTCTCCCTTCCATTCACCGAGTCCTGGTAGCTATGCTAGCTCTTAGGAAGGCCAAGGAGTGCTAGACTCACCATATCCTCATCTGATGTCACAACCCCTACACTTGCAAGCTCATCCCTGCATGTGATGAGCTTGATCAGATACATAGAGATCATATCTTCCCTTTCACACTTGATCTTTTGAAGTTTGTCCTTCAGTGCTAGCTTTCTCTTATCACTAATATTATGATATAAATCTTTCAATGTTTTCCACATTGCATGTGGAGTCTCCTTCCCATGGAGGCTTGAGACAATGTGATCTCACACTCCCTCCAAGAGAATTCTCCTAGCTCTAGCCACACACTTCCTCCATTCCACCTGCTCATTCATGTCAATAGGCTTAGGGATTTCTTGATCAATGAAATCCTTAAGATCATTATCTTCCAAAACTGCCTCCATGCGATCCTTCCAAGCTATATAGTTTGAGCTTCCATCAAGGGCATACTCAAGCCTCAAAACATAGAACGCCATCGATGAAATAGATATGATAAGAACTTGAGATCTATATCCCGAATAATAAACATTGAATTTCTCCTGCTAGTATATTGTTCTTACTTGATCACCTGTGCTCCAATACCATGTAGAAATTTCACCTGTAGAACAAACCGATATATGCAATGTCTTAAAGCATAATACTTGTTCTACTTCTACCAAACATTAAGCGGAAGCATAATCGAATTCATGAGAAACATCAAGTAGAAACATGCATAACTGATCAAGAGAAATAATCACACATAACACAAGATATATCCAAGGGAAAGCACCAGCATAAAACCCCAACCATGTATTATCAATCAAGTGGAAATCCTCTTCATAATACAAAAAGAATTAGCTCAATAGCTATCCTACTCTTTCTATAATTAGAAGATCCTAATGATCTTCAATCAGAAGATGAAAATCATGGACTACCTAGACCTCAATATATAGGCCACAAGTCCTCCAATCTCATATAATAGATCCTTCTCCATGCAAGGAATACTTACTAGAAATATCCAAGCATCTGATCGTACACTGTCCCTCATCTGATCTCAACTAGGTCTTTGTCTGAACTGGCATGCATCAGTTATCCATGAGGGAATGCTCAGTTATCTGAAATAACAGTCGTCACATGCATACAAGCATTAACAAACTATATTTCATTAGTTTAACAACTTGTTAAATTAATCTAACTAGACTTGACTAAGTAAAACTAAGTCAACTGATCTTCTCATTATAGAATTGAACCTTATCTCCTTTAATCAAGGGATAAATTCCTAAATCAAGGGAGAAAATAATTGCATGATCTCACAAAGACTTCAAGTTTAATTTTCCATAATTAATTAACTCATGGAGATTAATAAATTAATATTTCCAACTGCTGTTAAGACCAAAATTAATTTTACTTCCAATAGATAGACTAGGGACTGCTATAAATAGGAAGGGACCTAGAAATGCTATTTTTAGAACTTTCTACTTTTAACAGTTTTACCTTACCCAATGTGGCCAATGACCTCACTAGCCAAACTGCTATTTTTAGACATGCTATCTTTAGAAGGTCTAGTTTTAGCACATTCTAAATTTAACATTTCTTGTTGCACATTTTTCAACATCCTCCATGCTCAACTTGGAATTGGTACATGTTTTTATAATATCTATATGTATTTTCACCTTTCTATGTCCATTTGTGATTAGTATTTGTTTTTTAAATATATAGTGTATTATTGAAATAGGTACTTGTTCTATAAACCTACTCTATATTATTTAGGTGAGTGGTATTATTAATTTATAATATTATTTGGATATATTATATTATTAATTCATGGTATTGTAATTTATTATTTATAATATTATTGAAACATATTATATTACTAATTCATAGTATTATGAGGTTACAATGTTTATTATAAATAAAATATTATTAGTAATATAGAAGTAAATTTATTTCTATAATATTTTTTTTTTCAAAAATATATATTTAAATCTTGAACATGTGATGTAACTGTTAAATAAAGAGACTTTGTCCTGATGTAACTCTTAAATAAAGAGACTTTGTCCTCAAATTTAGTCCTCACAAATCATATGTGGTCCAATTTCAAACAAAACTACTACTCACAACCCTATTTTTTATAAATATAATATCTAAGTTGTATTATGTCCAGTCAACTCACCCTAAATACAATTAACTCAACTCTACAGGTGTGATGTTGCCTTGTACACCAACACAAAAGCAATTATTAGCCTTCTGGAATTTGGCAAATGCTATGAGAAATCCCAACTGTTCTTGCACATCTCTACTGGTAAACCATCGATCTCATCATTGGTTGCATTAAAGCACATCTGAACGGGTAGAGAGAAGGTCGATCAGTGGAGGAGCCTTTTCAGATGAGGTATTTTTTAAACTAACAACCCATATTCAGGAATTTTAAACTTTATTAATATATGATTTAGCCCAATTTTAAGCTAAAACCTTAAGATGCGAGATCTTTTCAAATCAATATACTTGATAAATTACACATGTTAATGGTTGGAATTTAAAATGTTATTAGGCAATTGTAAATAAAGGTAAAATTTGTTTTGCGGTTTCTAAATTAATATACTTATGGGTTAAATACGTTATTAATTAAAAAATTGAATATGGAAAAAAATAAAAATTAATTATTATTTTACATTTTCACACTTTTAATAGATAATATATTTTTATTTTATTTTTGTTTTTATTGTTGTTGGGTTTAAATATGGAAGAGATGTTATAAAGTTATGTGATGTGATGTTACGTAAACATTTTGATCAAAATCATAAATGCTCTCTATCTCAATAATATAGAAGAGATGTTACAAAGTTATGTGATGTTATGTAAATATTTTGACTAAAATTATATAATAGTAAAAATAAAATTAATAGAATAAAAAATAAAATAAAATAATAATTATTAATTATTAATAAATAAAATATAAAAATAAAAATAAAATAAAATAAATAATTATCAAGTATCAATTACTAATAACTAAACCAACTTAAATCCATTTAAACTCCGGATCTACCAAGCACTGAAATTAATCAAATCTCTTTTCACTCTAAAAGAGGTTTGCACCTCAAGAGATTTGATCTCTTTTGCCACTATGATCCACAGTTAAGATGGGTCTAGGTTAATGTAACCATGTATTCCATAAGAAAGATGACATCTTTGCTGACAAAGGTGACATTAAAAATGATAACTAGTAGTCGATACATAAACCCATTTAATTATTTCCCTAGATATAAGAGCATATCTTTTAATAAACCATCACTAATGTTAGTCTCAATATCTATTCTAGCAAATGTTTTTATTAGATCTGTTTTTATATGACTATCTAAATTATTTCTAATAGGATTAAAAACTAACAAATGCCAAAAACAAAGGAGTAGAATATCAAGGCAGACCCAAGCTAGCAATTGTCTTATAGACTTAGTGGTAAGCTCAAAAGTAAGGAAGAGTGAGAAAAAAATAAAAAAATCCGTAGAGCATAAATAAACCTCATAATGCTTTGTCCAAGTCACATAAATTCATTGTTAAGAATGTTGAATTTGCATATTACTAAAGAAACTTGTAAAAGGGAAGAAAGTTTGTAACATCAAGCATATAGAACCCCATCTTTGGGACTTATTTACATTTCTCCACATTACACGTTAGACATAAAAGAGTTTAAAGTAGCTAAATTAGATATTTTTGTGTGATCCACATCCTTAAAAGAAATAGGCTTAAGAATTGTTGCAGGAGCATCAAGGCCAATTTTCATTTTAATGATGTAAATAAAGGGGGTGTGACATTTTTATTATTTTATTGTTAGATAAATTATATAAGTGAGGATTTTGTAAATATTCTTGTATTAATTAAAAGGATATGAGAGAAATAGATTAGGAGCCAAATTTGGGATTAGGAATACTATGTATGGGACTTTGTTGAGTCCACACCTAAAATATAGATGTAGTTGAGGATTGGGTGGAGAGACTTTTGGAGTGAATTAAATGCATTATTTGTGTATAAATATGAGTGGTTTTTGTGAGGAAAAGGGACTTGAAGAGTTGCAGAGAGAGTGTGAGCGTGAGTAGTGAGAGAGTTTCCTCGTGGGAGCCTTTGGCGATTGTAAAGGGCCACAGATCTTGAAAATCTGGCCATGAACTAAGAGGTTTTGAAATTGTTTGCATTTGGCTTTATTAATGAAGAATTTTGGTTTTAAAATTCCTGGGTGAATTGTATATTGTATGATGGATAAATTAGTCTTGTTCTTGATTGGATCAATACCATTGAAGTTGTTGAGATTGTGCGCATAGCTGAAAGGCATGTTATTTACTGTATTGATCATTGGAATGATCGATTCTCATTTCTGTTATGAATTATGTTGGGCGCTAATAGAAAATGAATGTGTTTTGATTCTGCTACATGTATTAGTCACGTTGGTATGGACAACGTTGAATTGAATTGCTAGCACGGTGGAAAAGTAGTGCAAGGTTTTTTTGTATCGATTTGATTGCATTAGTTCACAGTTATTGAGTGACAGGTTCTGCGTGAAAGAGTTTGAAAGGACGTAGAATCAAATGTGTGCAAACGGATTACAACGAGAGCTGGAGAGAGCGACTGGCAGTGATTAAGTTTTGCGCCTTTTTCAAAAGCCCGAAACTTCTGTTTGTTTTTTTAAAAGGTTCAATTACCTACAGATTGTATTAAATTAAGTGGCAGCATTGAAATAACGTGATTATAAGGGGAATATCCAAACTATAGAGCGTTGGAGGCAACAATTTTCTATAGAACACATCTGATCTGACATGCTATGTGGGTTTTGTATATTGGAAAGGCACCATGTAGCGATCGATTGAAGGTTTTTCTGTGTGAAGAAGATTGGAACAAAATGGTGTTAATTTGCAGGTCTATGTGCAGTGTAAGGGCGGAACGATGGTAGATTGTATAAGTCAGGAGCGGTGGCACTAAAACCAGCATGTACGAGTCTATGCATGAATCGAATTGTGAATGGAATATTGTATGCGGCAATTCTGCATTTGTCAGAGTCTAAATGAATATTGAATCTGGTTGATTAAAAACAGTTTGGTTCCATGTTCAAGGAAAATGTATGTCTAATTATTTAATTGCAGAGGTTTCGAAGCAAAGGATCAGATGAACTTCGACTTGAGTGCAGGTGGAGTCGATGAGGAATGGCTTTGTAACTAGCCAACATATATAAAAACTGGCAGAGCACAGATGGTGCAGCGCTGGAATGAATGCACAGAGAATGGTAAGTGTGGTACATTGTTTTGATCTTAAAATACAATATTAAGAGCATATTAAAATGTGGAATAAATGGTGAATGATTCGAACCATATCTTGAAAGGCTTCCGCATGTAAATGGTAGTGTGTGGAATTTGCTAGACATTGAGATTTTGGTTTGGCAAATATTGAGATGCATGGTGTTTAGAGATTCTGGGTTTTGCAGGTTTGCTCTGCATCATTTTGGTATCAGAGTTGGAATGCTCTGTTGAAGATGTTTGTTATTTGAATGAGGACATGAAAGTTTTGTTGAGAACTGAAGTGTTTTATTTGAATGTGTTTTAATATAATATGCAAGCTACATAATTGCAGTGAACAGGATGGTATAAGTAAATGGAGGATAAGATCATGCAGGATCTTAAAGGAGAGATGATTTTCTGATTTGAAATTTATGATTGAAGTTTATGGTTGTAGACAAGATGATGGCAGTGAACCTGACATTCAGCTAAAGGCTGGATAGGGAGGACAATTGCAGTGTCCTAAAGAAGAAGGTGAGTTGAAGAGATAGCCTAGAGAGAGAGCAGAGGAGACTGCTCAAGAGGTTCCAGAGGCAGTGAACCAGTAATTACCAAAAGACTGAGTGAGGAGAGCTTGGTGAGGTAAGTGGCGGCAGGATAGGAGAGCTTGCTGTTGCTGAGGCTAGTGCAACTCATGGTGAGTGAGAAACTCAAGGAGAAGATGATCATGGAGGATCAGAAAAGAGGTTCAGAAGAATGCCACAGAGGTGAGATGACTGATGAAGTCCGAGAAAGAGAGATTGCAGTAATAAAGGTACAATTGTAGGTACTAGAAGAATGGTTGCAAGAGCAGGAAAATCAGAAAGGAGGATGGATCTTTCCACTAAAGGGAAAGAGAGTGATTTGGCAACCATTGCGGGTGAAGTTGAGGCAAAGTGTGATTGCCTTATTGAAGAAAGGACTTAGAGTTCTTGAGCCAGAGATGGAATTTGAAGATTCCACATGCAGATTTGTTCAAAGGGAAGTGTTGGAGGGAGCAGTCAAGACTGAAAAGTCTTGTAGTTTTAAAACTAATGAGTTGTGTATGTTTTCAGGTACAGTACAGGGAGATGAGCAAGCTTTAGAGTTTGTTCAAGAAGATTTGTATCTGAAGACTGTTTAGATCGATGTTGAGATAGCAAGATCTCAGGAGGAGATGAAGACAAAGGAGTCTAATCGAAATATTGGTGCAGAAAGAGAAGGACCAGCTGATGATTGTTCAAGAGCTGGTGAAGGTATGGAAAATTTTGTGAAGTATTGCCAGAGGAAGCTCGAGCAGATGATGGATGTACAGTTGAGATGTATGCAACTCAGAGCAGCTGAGTTGGAAGAGGAGGTTTCCGCAGCTGAGTTGGAAGAGGAGGTTTCCATTGATGAAACAGAGGAGGAGAGCATTGATGATTTGTTGAGTTATTAGGTAGATCCAGATCAGATGGATAATATGAACTCTTGTTTTTTTATAGCTGACAATTGTGATGTGATTACAGGTGTTGAGGAGGATGCGAAATCTTGTGAAGTTGTCACAAGCATGGAAAAGAATCTTTCAAGCGATAAGTACTTTGAAGAAGAAAGTAGTGATGCTTTTGCTGTTACAGCACAGGAAGTTCTTGTGAATGAAGAAAAGGATCAGCTTGAGGAGCTGGTATATGAAGCAACAATTGAAACTGTTGAAACTTGTAGTTTTCAAATTGACAAGTTGTGTATGAATGCAGGGATGATACATGATGATGATCAATTTGTTATAAATGTTGATAATGACAAATTGTTTTTATTAGGTGATGGACAGATAACTGAGTTTATTGCAGGAGGTGAGAATCAAAATTATGTTATGATAACAGATGATGAGATGGTGACAATAGAAATCTTGGCTTGTGAAAATATTGAAGATTGCACAGAAAGTTTCTCAAAGGAGATGACAGGTTTATGGCATGAGTTAAGTGTTCTAGAGCAGAGACTAGAAGTACAGAAGATAAGTGTTCAGAATATAAAGACAGAGATGAATGAAAATAAAGAGGTTCATTTTTGTGAACCAGAACACAGAGGCATTCTCGGAGAAGATGATGCTGAGGAGAGACTAAGTGATAGTCTCAAGAATGATTGGGATCATCATACTGAAATACTGGCAATGGGAAGTAAGGCATTGAGGCCTTATGCTTTTTATTTTAACAAGTGTTTTGTGAATGCAAGTATTGGTACTGAAGAACATTTGACTCAGTTGAGAAGTCAAATGAAGGGAGAAGAAGTTTTATGTTCTAGAAGACAAGAGGGCATGGATGATCTGGTGGTAGTCAGAATAGAAACAAGCATAGAAGCAAGAAGTCAGCAAGTGACAGTACAGATAGAGAGAGTAAAGACTGAGCAAGCTGTCTTAGCTCAGCAGACAACAAGAAATCAACAGCCGGGAGATTTATTGGAACAAGAGATTGAAAGCATCAGAAGACTGATGATGAAAGTATCCCGGAAGAGCCCGACAGCAGTAATCCAAAGGAGAAGCAGCAAAAGAAAGACAATCGAAGATTGTGAAAGCCTAGTCAGTGGGGCGATGCAGCATAAAGTGGGAAAACCTGGAGAAGAATAACCAAGAGAAGCAGCGACAAGTGGAAAGTTGCAGCACAAAATATGAGATCCAAGCATACACAGATCCAAACATATGATCAGGCGATCATGTTAAATTTCAACCTTTGGAGTCTGATGCAGGAGCATCAAGGCCAATTTTCATTTTAATGATGTAAATAAAGGGGGTATGACATTTTTATTATTTTATTGTTAGATAAATTATATAAGTGAGGATTTTGTAAATATTCTTATATTAATTAAAAGGATATGAGAGAAATAGATTAGGAGCCAAATTTGGGATTAGGAATACTATGTATGGGACTTTGTTGAGTCCACACCTAAAATATAGATGTAGTTGAGGATTGGGTGGAGAGACTTTTGGAGTAAACTAAATGCATTATTTTTGTATAAATATGAGTGGTTTTTGTGAGGAAAAGGGACTTGAAGAGTTGCAGAGAGAGTGAGAGTGTGAGTAGTGAGAGGGTTTCCTCGTGGGAGCCTTCGACGTTTGTAAAGGGCCACAGATCTTGAAAATTTGGCCATGAACTAAGAGGTTTTGAAATTGTTTGCATTTGGCTTTATTAATGAAGAATTTTGGTTTTAAAATTCCAGGGTGAATTGTGTATTCTATGATGGATAAATTAGTCTTGTTCTTGATTGGATCGATACCATTGAAGTTGTTGAGATTGTGCGCATAGCTGAAAGGCATGTTATTTACTGTATTGATCCTTGGAATGATAGATTCTCATTTCTGTTATGAATTATGTTGGGCACTAATAGAAAATTAATGTGTTTTGATTCTGCTACATGTATGACTCACGCTGGTATGGACAACGTTGAATTGAATTGCTAGCATGGTGGAAAAGTAGTGCAAGTTTTTTTTGTATCGATTTGATTGCATCAGTTCACAGTTATTGAGTGACAGGTTCTGTGTGCAAGAGTTTGAAAGGACGTAGAATCAAATGTGTGCAAACGGAGTACAATGAGAGCTGGAGAGAGCGACTGGCAGTGATTAAGTTTTGCGCCTTTTCCAAAAGCCCGAAACTTCTGTTTGTTTTTTTAAAAGGTTCAATTACCTACGGATTGTATTAAATTAAGTGGCAGCATTGAAATAACGTGATTATAAGGGGAATATCCAAACTGTAAAGCGTTGGAGGCAGCAATTGTCTGTAGAACACATCTGACCTGACATGCTATGTGGGTTTTGTATATTGGAAAGGCACCATGTAGCGATCGATTGAAGGTTCTTCTGTGTGAAGAAGATTGGAACAGAATGGTGTTAATTTGCAGGTCTATGTGCAGTGTAAGGGCGGAACGATGGTAGATTTTATAAGTCAGCAGCGCTGGCACTAAAACCAGCATGTACGAGTCAGTGCATGAATCGAATTGTGAATGGAATATTGTATGCGACAATTCTGCATTTGTTAGAGTCTAAATGAATATTGAATCTGGTTGATTAAAAACAATTTGGTTCTGTGTTCAAGGCAAATGTATGTCTAATTTTTTAATTGTAGAGGTTTCGAAGCAAAGGATCAGATGAAATTCGACTTGAGTGCAGGTGGAGTCGATGAGGAATGGATTTGTAACTGGCCAACGTATATAAAAACTGGCAGAGCGCAGATGGTGCAGTGCTGTAATGAATGCACGGAGAATGGTAAGTGTGGTACATTGTTTTGATCTTAAAATACAATATTAAGACCATATTAAAATGTGGAATAAATGGTGAATGATTTGAACCATATGTTGAAAGGCGCCCGCATGTAAATAGTAGTGTGTGGAATTTGCTAGACATTGATATTTTGGTTTGGAAAATGCTGAGATGCATGTTTATATGCATGGTGTTTAGAGATTCTGGGTTTTGTAGGTTTTCTCTGCATCAAGAATTAAGGTTGTTCAGCTAGCCACTCTGTGCAAGTGGAAAACCAAAGCGATATTTTCATCTTTTCTATAGTCATGTTATGAGTCCCTAGATAATCACAAAGTCTAAGAGCACATAGATATGAGTTGTAAGCCTTATCTTTGATGAGGTATTCTCATGATCCATTGAAAAGTTTTCAATAATATCCTAAATCTAGAATAGTCCTATTCATGTAGTATAAATTCATATCATGATATCAATACAGTGTGAGTTGAAGATGGCATACATTTTTTTCCACCATATTTTGTCTCGCTTGTGGTTGTGCTAAAGTATTAACATTTAGGTAGATAGTTAGGAAAAAAAGCGTCTAATTCTGAAGCCTTTAGCTCAGCCATGAGTGATTTCTTAGCCCAACACTCACTTGTGTTGTGAGTGGAGCTCTTACGGAACTCACACCTCTTTCCCGTGTCCTTCGGCTTCGCGATGTTTTTCTTTGCTTGCGGCTTTGGCGGTTGGTCTTGGGCTACCCCACCTTGGCTTTGTCTTTTGTTATTTGGTTTGGGGGCACCTTTCCCTTGCTCTAGATTCACAAATCCAAAGTCTCACTTCTTCTGTTTAAGAATTTGGTCAATCTTGATGACATATCAGTATGTCGTGTCGAGCAAGGAGACATGCAGGAACTCCATCTCGACCTGGATGTATCTGTGCAGGAATCCGTGGTACTTGAAAGCCAAATTCTTCTCAGAATCCTTGATATCCAACTTTGTGCAAAGGGTATGAATAACATTGGTAAACTTCGACACATCTTGGTCCCTTCCCTGTCGCAATGTTGTCCACTTGATGTATTTATCCTCATAGCTCCTGACAGGGTAGTACTGCTCCTTGATGGCATCTTGGAATGAGTTCCAAGTAGGTGCGGTTGAAAAATGTGAGTTCGTACTTTCATCTTTCTGCTCACAGTAGGTTTCCCACCAGTCCTTGACATAGGGGGCTTCTTTGAGAAGTGAAAAACTGATATTTTCCCAGCTGGAAAAATCATGAACAGAAAAATTCCTTCTAGCAGATTTAACCATTTATCCACAACGTCTGCATCTCTCTAACCCTCAAATATGGGTATGCCATAGTTAACTTGTACCTTAAAGGGTGTGGCACTCCTAGAGCAGCTGCTGGAAGTAGATGCATCTCCCTTGGGTAGCTACTAAAGGATCTAGGCAAAGTTTTTCATCATCGCGTTCCTTTGTCACTCAATGGCTTCTTCGAGCAAGATTTTAATAGGAACTCCTGCCCCCTCATATTTATTTTCATCCGCCATGGGAGGCTGTCGGGATTTGCAAGGCTGGTCTTGCAAAGATTCGACCAGTTCAAGCCTTAACTCCTTATATCCCGACCTTGTTGGGGACATGCAAAGAAACATAGAGAAAGAGTAGACCGCTCTGATACCACTAATCTGGATTTAAACAGGAACGCAACAAATTACAAATTTAACCATAAATACAAATATGGAGTAGAAATAACAATTCATTTAATTAATATCAAATACTAAAATATGCTTACAGACAGAATGGAAATAAGACTAGCTCAAGCGATAATTCTAAAAAGAGATGTGGGGGCTACATGCCTATGAACTATGTCAAAATGAGGCTCAAAGGCCTATTTATTCTTGAGAAACAATGGAAAACCATAAATATCCAAGAACCTAACCCTAAGAGTTGAAGCTCCAAACTATGGGCCCCGTTTGGGTAAATTAGTACATCAACTTCCTAGGGTCGTAACTTTGGCATATGATCTTTGTTTGATGCGCACAATACCTTGTTAGAAAGATCTATCTGAGGAATACAAATTTTGAGTGAGAAAAATCAATTTACGATCTATTTTGCTTTTTTTTTCCCAAAAAATGTCGTTTAAGACCTCAAAACGACTCCGGAAGTTCAGGACCCGAAAAATTGCCAAAAATAGTAAATTGTGCTACAAATAAGGAAACTGAAAAACTGAAAGAAACAATGGTGGGGGTCTAAGTGGAATAGGATGGTAGCCACCAATATCCACCTAGATCAAAGACCACAATTGCTCATCCAAATTCAAACAAGTTTGCCTTTCCATCTCAACGGACATTAGGACTGCATTAGTTGGCCAACTGGTCTTTGGTGTATTTCATCGGCCAATGTAGCTATGACTGAGTGCAACAATTAAGAGGGAAACCCTATTACTTTATTTTGGATGTTGGAAATAGATATCTTCTAATTTATTCCCATATGAACTACCTTTGCATTCAAAGGTACGAGGGAATATCTTCAGACAACTTGGGATATGTTTCGACTATCCATGCCTTCTTTTTATAGCCATTTGGTGTCTCCCTTTCTATTGGGAGGATTTGGGCAAAAGACATAGATCTATTTTAAACAATTGGGAGGGAATTTATCTAAAATTTATCAGGCCACATTCAGACTCCTAGCCTCCTATCAGCCTTTATATTGGGGGATTTTTAGGCGGCGGTCTATGATAAAAATATGGACTTAGTTGGACCAATCCAATGAATTTTTATTCCTCGAATGCACTATATTGATTATGATTGGTGAAATTTATAGATCCCTTCTTCCATTGGACCATTTGAATCTCGATTGTCCATTAGAGTTAGACTTGCTACTAAGGTGTCACTAGGCAGTTCCCCTCCTACAATGCTCACTTGATGTGTCTCATGGTGGGTCCCTATGCTGCTTAGAAAAATCGACTTAGTGTACTTGTGCCTTTCACTGAGATTGATTGGTCTAATTGGATTTTGTCATTTTGATAGGCCATGCGGTTGGCTTGATTGGTTTAGAAGGATTTTGACAATTTGATAGGCCATTTCGATGGCCAGTTTCAAATGGATGATATTATGATTTCGCCGACCTCCCCTAATGTTGCAAAACTGCTTGAAGTTATTGTCTAGTGGGAGCACCAATATTCTATATCTCTCTCTTTCAATTGGCGTGTGGGTTGTGAACAATCATCTAAACAAGATCCTCACCACGGTGTGAAGACTGACTCTTTCCCTCGCAAACACAAGATCATAAAAGTGGCATTAAATTCCATTAAATTATTTATTGAGGCCCGTGGACACTGGAACAAATATATTAAGTTAAAAACCCAATATTTAGTGGGTCGATGGGTCTTTGGTTAATACAACAAAGTACAGATGAAAAAATGGGTGGAAACCTGGTGGTTTCCTATCCTTTAATACTGTCTACATGTTAGTGCCCTTCAAAATGGATAGTATGTGTTCCTTTTTTGACTCCTATAGATGCAGACTTGATTGTTTCTCGACCATGGGTTTAGTGCCATGGATACTTATTCTTATAATGATCGTCCTTAGGTTTTGATCTTTCTTTCAAACATCCAAGGAGGAATATCTTTTGGGTCAAACTTCTGGGTCTCCCAATAGAAATATGGATCATAAAATCTATTACAGATATATCTAATACAATTGGTAAATTCTATTACCTAGATGAGGGAAGCCTGGGTGGATTGGAAAAACGCATAACATGGGTTATGGTGGAGAGAACAATCGCAAGGGGCCTTACAGAAATTGACTTATACTAGGGTCCTTGTTCACGTAAACAAATTATTGATTAATGGGCTATACACTTCCAATATCTTTGTTTCCATTGAATGAGTCACCTTATGTCATAATGCCTAAAAAGACTCAGCAGGTTCTCTCAAAAATCATGTTCCTCTACTGATGAAGGGCGATGGGATTTTTCTCAGAAAAATTCTACCAATCTTCATGCTAAGACAGGTAATCCTCCAATAAATAATTCAACTGACCCTACCCACTCTCTTTCAAATTTCCTTCCTCCTGCTACGACTCGACTTCTTCCCAATATGTCTCACCTCAACCCTGTTATCAAATATTCCATGCTTGTAATCACAAATCCCCTATCAAGATTATTAAATTAGTGATTGAGGCATCTTGACACTCAGTCAAAATTACAACCCGTTGAAGAGCCTTCCAACGCTGATTCCTATTTTCTTCCCCTAAAAAATTTAGGGCCCCATCTGACATAATTTTTTCTCCATTCTCATAAGATATGAAGCTGTAGACCCTAGCCAAATAATCTCAAAATATTATGGAACCTCTATCTATAAAAAAAAAAAAAAATTCTTCAATGACCATGACAATTATTCTTGTCTAGCCTCTCATAAGAATGTCACTACCAGGAGGAAGAAAGGGACAGAATATAAAAATATTCTGAACTTCACCATGCTTCCATCAAGCCTTATGGAACATTTCCATGTTCCTAGAGACTCCCCATCCCCCCAAGAATTTGATCTTCCCTAATGTCAATCCTCCCTCTAAATGTTTGTTGTCTAGGATCGACCCATAAAATAAGATCCTTGAGAAGCATAATCAAAATCGATAACTCTAGAATAGTACTTTTACAGGAAACTATGACAAGAAGGAATAAGGAAGAAGGAACATCTACTACAAATCTGTCCAAAATGGTATGTATGTGCCATCAGTTCCAAAGATCTCTCTCGAGGATTAAGAATCATTTGGAACCCAAAATCATATTATTTCAAAGCTTATAACACCATGTTGGGAATAATTATCTCGGGTGGACAGAGATGCACTAAGACCTAGCTCCACGTTATTAATGTTTATTGTCCATATAAAAACAAAAAGGACATCTAGAATTGTGCTGATAAAAGTGGCCTCTTGGATCTTGAATCTCTTATTTCGACAGGGGGCCTTAATTTTTCAATAGACTCTTCAGAGATTTGGGGTTCTCCTTGTTGCCAAGACTCTTTGGAATGTTATTTCAAAGATCTTTTCTTGCAGAAGTTCTTTAGAGACATCATGCCCGATCCATTTGGCCCTACCTGGGGGAATGGGAGGAGGATGAGTAGGGTTTAGAAGAACGCCTTGATCACTTATATGTTTAGGCTAGACTAGAAACAAAATTAAAGGAATTGTAGTCCAACATCCTCCTAATTAATATATCTGATCATTTCCCTATATTGCTGTATTAGACAGGGATTCATAGCCATAAGTCCCCTCCTTTTAGTTTCAATCACTTATGGTTAGAGGATCCAAACATTATTTCTCTTGGTAATTTCATCTTGGCAGTCCCCAAGTGGAGAATTTGCTCCCCAGAAGATGGACAAAATCAACCATAAGCTGCATTTGCTTAAGTCGAAGGTCAAACTATGGCCTAAAACAAAGAGATGGGAGAATATACAAGAATTCATTTCAATTGATCAATAGGAAAAAAAAATTGAAGGACCCCAGTTCCCCAACATACTTTTTTGATTTGAAAAAAAAAATATTCTCTAGCTGGAAATTTGAAGATTAAAATAATTCTTTGCCAGGCTAAGGAATTACAACGAAATAGAATAATATTATGGATTGAAGCAGGAGATAAGAATAGTTGATTTTTTCACAAACGGGTCTCCTATAGGCGCCAAAAAAACTCAATTTGGGGCATTAAATCAGAATTGGGTGAACTCTTAATTAGTCAATCAGATATTGAAGTAGAGGCAACAAAATATTTTAGCAATTTGTATTGTTTCAGGCCTCAGGCCCCATTTTGCAAACAACTGGTAGTATGTGATTTATTCCCTACCTGGTCTGATTTAGAGGAAAATAATCAAATGGAATTCCCTGTAACTCAAGAAGTTCTCCAAGTACTAAAAGACTTGGTCGGGGGCAAAATTCTGGGACTTGGTGGGTGGACTATGGAACTCTTCCTACACTTTTAGGATATAATGATTACAGATCTTATTGAGATGGTTGGAGAATCCAGGGGTCTTGGTTGGGTGTCTGGCACCACAAATGCTACCTTCATCTGCCTCATTCCCAAGGTCTGCAAATTGGTAAAATTTTCTAACTTTATCTCAATTTCTTTATGAAATACCATTTATAAATTGATATAAAAAACAATTTCAAATTGTCTTAAGCTTTTCTTGTCCAAACATATTTCCGAGGAGAAATTTGCTTATCTTAAGCACAGGTAGATCCATGATGCGATTGTAATTTCTCAAGAGGTCATACATTTAGTCAAGGAAAACCATTTGGATGATTGCCTCATGAAGATTGATTTATAAAAATCCTTTAACTCTATTGATTGGGAACTTCTGTGGATGATTCTCGTGAAGATTGGTCTACGTAGAACCATGATTAACTCGATTAAAGCATGGATAAAATCTGCCTCCTTTTCCATATTGATAAGTGACCTCCCTACATATTTTTTCATAGCCTCTAGAGGACTTAGAATAGGTTGTGTGATGTATCCACTATTATTTCTTATTGTCATTAATGGCCCAATCAAAAAAATTAAGGATGTTCAATCACATGGTCTCATATCTGGGTGTAGATTAGCGGTTATAGTCTCCATGTTGCTCTTGATCTTTGTGGACAATTTGATCGCTATTGGGAAGCTGGATCCTAAAGAATGGCTAGCACTTCATGGTGTCCTTCAAGACTTTGGTCATTCTTCAGGCCTATTTTTGAACAAATCCAAGTCAATTTTGATTACAAATGACCTAGACACAGTATCATCATCACAAATTTCCAATACTTTTGATGAGCCCCAAAAATGGATAATTATATGGGCTCATTCAACCTCCTGATTCAACTTAATCCACCATTCTCATTAGTTTATTGCATGTTTTTTATTATATTTATGCTAATAGAGTGAATTGGGTTACTCATTATGCCAACAAGTCTAATGTGTGCTTTGTGTAGTCTTTTTGGTCAACTTGGAGACAAAATCAAAGGTTTAAATGAGCACTTGGCAGCCAAATTCGTGGAGAGGATTTTTAGGAAGGTGTCCCCTTCATTTATGGGCCCTTACCTCGAATTCTCCACCATCAGCTCAGAGTTCAAGGGCCACCAAATCAATTACCACAAGGGAAGTCGAGCAAGTAAAGTAGGACTGCTATTAACTGCAAGTTTTTGGCAGCTGAGTCCCTAAAGTTTAGGAGGGCTGTTGGGGTCCTCAATTTGTATAAATAAGAAGGCTTAGGGCCTCATTTTGGTTAGCCAGTAGTTAGTCACTTTGTAGGCAGAAATTAGCTAGTTTGTAGTTCGATTTTAGTCAGTAGATTAGCTTTGCATTTCAGCACCTTTTCAAGCTTTCCCTTATGGACAGTTTTTGATGTAATTCTTGTTTTCTTACTCAATAAAGATGAATCCAGCTTTGCACCAGCTCTAAATCTCTCTTAGGAGGCTGTAGCCCTTGGGTTTGGGCCCATATCAAGTGCCCAGTACCTCTTTTGTTCACTTTCATGTGTCTTTGCTGCATTCTTAGAATAAAATCTGCTATTTAGATTTAAATATTGTTTTGTTATTTAGGTTGTTTTTTTATGATTAAAGTAGCTTTTCATGTTCAGATTTGTTTGATAAGTTAATAACAGGGAAAAAAGCTCCAGAAAAGGGTCAACATCACTTTTGGTTTCACCTCTTCCTTATTGGATCAAGGGCTGGAATTGAAGTAACTGTGCTGTCTCAAACAAAAACACTAGTTTGCTTTACCATGCAATCCTTAGTGTACTGTTTCCATTTGTAGAAGTTGGTTATGTGTTCAGATCTCTGAAATGTCTCATTGCATAATTGATATATATGGTTCTCCTTCAAATAAAGCTATTGTTCGTTCACTTTATTGTTAGCTAGATTAGATTAGCTAGGCCTTTGGTTACTTGCAAGACTTTATTGATTCAGTTGAATGTACACAGTGCAAAGCATCTCTGCCACTCTTTCATCCACCTAAGCTTCATTAGAGCCATCTGTTCCATCTCCTAGCTAGATTCCTCGTCTCACATCTGTCCTCTTGCCCACGTAACCCTACCTTTTTGTGCAATCATTGTTTCATCCTTCTTTGAGCCAATTTAGCCTTTTACACCTTCTCACCACTCCATCCACCAGTCCCTGGGCCACTGCAGACCCCTATCCTACCTCCATATCCATTCATGCATCTTCCCTCACTCACCCATCCTCTAAAATCCAATTTTTAAACATCCTGTAGAAATTTCTAAACATCCTGTAGAAATTCCTGAACATCCTATAGAACCCCTGCAGACTTCCTATAGAAGCTCACAAATAAGGTTTCTTGATAGCCAAACTTTGTGAAACTCCCTGGAAGGGTGTTAGGGACTCCTTAGACCCTCTCTGAACCTTCCTAACCTCTTCCAAGAATTTCTCCTCCTTGATCCACCCCTGCACAGTCAAGAACAGTGAAAGCATATGCATGATGAAACTGACGACTCAATCAAAAATACAAACAGATGTTTTCTTCAAATAGAGGTAGTTTAGACACATGTATTTTACCTTCATAGAAGTAATGGCATCTCTTTCAGTAGTTTGGATTCTCTTCTTTGCATCAGTAGGACTAGCTGGTAGAATTAGGGTTTGCTAGGGTTTGCGCTTTCCTTCAGTTTTTCAATCTCTTTTCGAAAATAGATTAGCTTCCTTCGAGTTAGCTTTCATCCATCAATTAAAAAGCTTCTTCTAAGAGATCATAGAAGTTGGCTTAAGTCCCTAGCGGACTTGTGCCAGATGACCAAGTGACAGCTGTGGCAAGAGCTAGTACTTGTGCATACAGCACCGTCGCTTCCAAGTTTGTTACGAACTACCAGGTTGATAAAATTAAAGAAGGGAGTTCCAGGAGTTGCAGCATTATTGCTGCAATACTAGGGCTCACAACTCTTTTTGGCGCCGTTGTCGAGGAAGCGTCAGAGTATTAGTGATTGCTGCTATTCTTCTATTTTCTATTACAACCTTCTGCTAAGTAGTTTATTTCATTTCCATTCTGCAATTTCATTTCCGCAAAAGTAGAGTAGACATTTCCTACTTTCATAGATTAACATTTCAATTATGCAAGCGTAGATTAGCATTTCAATTCCGCAAGCGTAGCCTAGCGTTTCATTCCTGCAATTTCATTTCAGCAAAATAGATCAGTCCTTTCCTGCTTTCATTTCAATTCCGCATTTTCATTTCAGCATGATAGTTAGTTGCAGTTCAATCTATTTTAGTTTTGTAGGTACAAGCAGAAAAAAAACAAAAATCAACCAAATTTTTTTTTTTTTGCCTTGTAGGAGTAGAGATAAGTAAGAAAAATGTTTGCACAACACCCCCACTGTTTCACACAGCCAACCTTCTCTCTTCTTTGATGGTCGTGATTAAAGAACCCTTAGGTGGACAATAAGACATATTTGAAGAACCTCAAGGGGAGAAGAAGAAGAAAAAATTCCACTAGAGTAAATGGCTACAAGAAGAAATGTTGGGAGTAGTACTTTTTCTTCCAACTCAATCCTTAAAGGACCTGAATGTGAGAATTTGATGGAAGATTTCAAGAGTGAGATGAGGCAGTTTCTTGCCATGCAACTAGATACCTTACAGATCCAAAGGAAGCAAGAGGAAGCCAAGAGGGCTTTGGCCATCTTTTGTCCCAGGTGCACTAGAAAGCATCCTAGGAACAAATGTCCATTGTACTCCATAGAAGTGTGTTTTGTCTGTGAAGAATACCATCCTATAGATCAGTTCCCTTCCTTGCCTGGAATCAAAGCTGCATATCAAAGGGCCAAAGAAGTCACTGAACCACTCTATTTCATGAACCAAAGGAGGTCACATGGACCCATACCTTACCAGCAGGAACTGCAAGGGATATTTGAGACCTATTACGACCCTTATCAATCCACTTTCATGCCTTCTTGGGGTCCCCCTGCTCATCCTTCCTGGTTCACACCTCCTCCTTTTTCCTTCACAGATCCATATTATGCCCAACTAGCTGCTCATTCGTTTTACTCTTATGCTCAGCCACAGCCTCAGTGGAATGCACCTCATCAGGGGTGGAGGCCCTAGTAAAACACTCCTCTCGCTCATTTTCCTCCACCTCTTGCTCATCCACAACCATCACCTCCTACTCCACCAAGGCAACCTCAAATGCCTGCCCAACCACAACCCCATCCACATCCATCTCAAAAATACACCTCCAGTCAACCACCCGTATCACCATTCCAAAAACCATACAATGGAGTAGCTCAATCCAATTGCAAAGCTGAGGCACACCATGTCCAAATGACTCCTCTTGAGCTCAATGATCTTCACCAAAGCTCAGGAAGACTGTTGCAAAACATAGATTATATTGACAACATTGAAGGATCAAAGGCAAAAGAAGATTCAAAAGAAAATATCAAAGAACCATGGGCTGCACTTGATGAAGAGAAGACATCAGAATCAGAGATCGAGAGAGCTCCTTCATGGTTACCATCAAATCCTCCATGTACTCAAGAGAAAACTCAGCAAAAAGAGGAAGATGTGAAGGTCATGACAGAAGAAGATATGGAGAATGATCCAGATCAGCAAAAGGACCAAGGATATCAAAATTATATTGAGATATGGTTCCAGAAAATCACTAAGTTGCAGCGGTACTCTCTTCCTCAACTGTGTTTGATCCCTTCAAAGTCAAATAATTCGATCTCTAAAATTCGGATAGCTCTCAAAGCATGCATTTCAAGCCATTACATCATTTTGTCTCTAATCTCGATGTGCACATGGCTCCATTCGAAGTATTCTTATACTTGAGAACGATTTTGTTTTTCAAGTAGGGTAGGGTAGAAAAAAAAAAGAAAAAAGAAGAAAAAAGAAGAAAAAATGAAAATAAGAGGAAAATAAAGATCTAAGGTGAAAACCTCCTCGGAGGCGCCTCAGATCGGCTCATTGATTGAAAACCTCCATGAGGCGATCAATGGGTTGGAAAAAAGAGAAAAGAGAAAAGAATAATATCTCTGGGTGAAAACCTCCTTTGGAGGTGCCTAGGGCAAGCAATTAGGGTGAAAACCTCCATGAGGCGCCCTAGTTGTTTTCAAAAAAAAGAAAAAAAAAAAGAAGAAAAGAGAAAAGAAAAAGTAAATCTAATTTCCATTGAATAATTTCAGGTTGCAAGAAGGACATTGCAGGTCAAGAGGATCACTCAAAACAAAGACAGAGGAAGTTCTAGGCTTTCTACAGGGAGCTACAGGCATTTCTATAGGAAGTTCTGTATTTCTACAAGAAACATCCTATAGAACCTTCAGGCGAGTCAAATTCGATTTTGGAAGGGAACCTAAAGCTTGGAATCTATTGGTTAGGCCTGCAAGCATCCATGTTTTCATCCCTCAACCTTTTCCATCATTTTTTCCACCTCATTGTGCTTCTTTTATGAAAACTATGTTTTCTACAGGAAGTTCTATGTCTTCTACAAGAATCTTACAAAAAAGCCAAATTGATCTCTGAAGAGGACCCGAAGGCTGGGAATATGTCCATGAGGCCTACACACATCCATGTTTCTATCCCTCACCCTTTTCCACCATTTTTTCCACCTCATTGTGCTTCTTTTATGAAAACTGTGTTTTCTATAGGAAGTTCCTGTAGAAAATACAAGAAGCTAAAAATGGATTGCAAAAAGGTAGTTTGGCGAACATGATAGCTTCCTCAAGGGTTCAGAAGTCATCCTGCAATTTTCAAACTCCTCCTCCATCATCTCCATGCCTACAACACAACCCAAGCTTAGTTTTTCTTTCCATGCAAAAACTTGCAGAATGCTTTGAAGAAAAAATACATAGAACAAAATTTGTTTTTTCCATAACTTGAAAACCGTGCATCCATTTACAAAACCGTTTTACAGGGAGTTGTATAGGGATGATGGAAACATGACCAAGCAATTTCAGCCAATTCCAGTGCACGGTTTCCAAGAAATCAGCCTCCATCACCTTCAGCCATTTTTGCATTTTCTCCATATCCGTGTATCCGTTTCAAAACTTGTTTCATGGGGAGATGCACATGGGTGATAGTAGCCTACCCAAGCAGTTTCAGCCGATTCTGATGCATGGTTTTCGAGAAATTGATCTTTGTAATCTTTAGCCATTTCCCTTTTTTCACAAAATTTGTGCATCCATTGATCGTAATTTTGCTATGGGAGGTGCATAATGATGATAGGAACATGCTCAGCAAGTTTTAGATCGATCCGGTCTATCGTTCGGGAGAAATAGCAAAAACAAGTTTCTGGCCTGTGAAAATTCAACATCAGCAGCTTGAGGGTGCAGATCTGAATGTGAAAACAAATTCCTGGAATGTAGATCTGACCAGAGGACACCTGCACAAGGAAAACAGCCATGAATCAACAACCAAGCCATCATGCAACCACAAAAACACATGCAACAACAAAAAGCACCTCACAGCAGCCACATTCGACTTCCAGGTACATGACTAAACTCGTTCCTTTGATTGCTTGACTATAATTTGAAAACTGCATGAGCAATGAGATGGTGGTGATTAAAAAAATCGGTGGCCAGCTAACTAGCCACCCTCATCCAGTTCAACTGCTCTCGGTGAGTGAATATGACACGTGCGCTCAACCATCTCAAGAGGAAATTTGGAAGCCAGTAGTAGTGACTGTTTGAGCTTCAGCGTGATTGATGGATGTGATTATAGGTAGAGAACAAACAGTTAAACACTGCAGTGGGGACCAACAGTCTGCATGGGGCCAACGTGTAGTGGCCAGCTCACCCTCCGTCGATGGAAATCTCCATAAAACAGTTGATCGAACTCTCACCTCTGTTTTTTACAGTTTATCATCATGCTTGCAGCTGCAACAAGCTCCATACCAGCTCCATAGCAGCAAACCAAGCTTTCTCGGCCATTTTTTAAACCCTCATGCTTATCGGCGTTCTACAGGAAGACGTTCTATAGGAAAGTACAACAAAGCCTTCTAGAGCAGAAAAGCCCAAGTTTTTCTTCATCAAATTTGGAGCTTGAAGAGAGGTAGGCTCAAAAACACCATTCCCATGCATGATATTTCGAAAGGTGGTGAACTAGCTTGTTTGAAGTGGGGAAAATTAAAACCAATCTGCCTGTGGGTCAAGAATGGTGGTTTGCTTATATGATACACATACTTTCTTTTAAATGGTGCTGTGTTGTACTCACCTCCATGATTCCTATTAACAAACTCTCCCCACTATTATGACAAATCGTTGTAAGGCTCACCTATGCACGTATCAGTTTTTTGTGTGACTGTTATATGATTGGTATAAAAGTCTGCTCTGCACTCTGTCTGTGAGAGCTTCATTCCCTTTGACAAGTCAAAGTCTTGGGCAGCAACAGTATTTTAACCAGAGAATTGGTGAAAGGGGGAGATTAAACAGCAGAGAAACCCTGACCTGAGAACCAAGGGGGAAAACCACATCCGAATTTCTAGTCTAACCAGAGCTCAAGCTGAAAACAGGGTATCTTCACCATGCCTGGAGGGTTTATCAGAAAGGAACCCTTGGATTCCAAGAAATTGAGAGAAACTCCTGAGGTGGTAGACTTGTTTACCCGTTCAAAGTGGATGACCTTATATGATAAAATCCAAGGTCACGATGATGAAATAACAGAGGAGTTCCTAAGGTCCCTGCAACCCAAATCAAAAACATTGGCAACTGCAAATTTCAGGGGATTGACCTTGAAACTCACCCCACAACTCATTAGCCGGGTCACTAAATTGCCATTGGGGATGCCCTCGGATAAAGAGGAAAGGAAATTGGGCCAAAAAGCTAAAAAGGAATTCTTCCTACCAGAAGAACAGTTTTCAAAGGATAAAAATGGGGTCTAGATAGCTAGCTTACAGCCATTTTGGAGTGAGGTCAGCCTTCAAATTATGAAATATATTACCTGTGAGGGGCGATTTAGTATTGTGTATGGGTATCACTTCCACCTGTTAACTGAGCTCAGGCATAAGATGGATTTGCCCTCAGAACAAAAATTGAGCATCCCATATTTCCTCCTACAGTCATTGATTGAGTGTGGCACAAAACTGAAGGAGGGGACACCAGACCAGCTGGTTCATCATGGGCTTATCAAGCTCCTTGTAGAAGATGCGCTCCATACTTATACTGTCCCTATCTCCTGGGAGATTTTCCGTAATATAACCAATAATGATGATATCCGGACCCTGGCAGAAGAACTCACTACATGCAGCAATGAGGAGAAGGAGCATATTGAGGCAGAGAAGAAACCTCAAGGTAAGGAAGCTAAGGGTAAGAAAACCTAGGACAGGCCATCATAGGAAAAGCCACAAGAACAACAAAAGGAAAAGCAAGAAAAAGGACAAGCTGTTGAGGCCAAAGCTAGGAGTAAAATAAAAACACCAACGCCAAGGGAGAAACGGTTGCAAACCCGGACAGAGAATACTGAAAGGATGCAAACAACACCCAAGGCAACCATAGCACAAGTCAAAGAGAAGGCACCCCCAGCCAAGCAAGCCAAATCAGGGAAAACTGGTTCTACAGGAAGCCAGCAGACTGTTTCTATAGGAAGCCAGAAAACTGCTTCTACAGGAAGCCAAAAAACGACCACTACAGGACTTTCTACAAGAAGTCTGGGGAAAGGGTAGCAGAAGGAGAAATTGGCTGATATTTTAGCTAGGGAGGCAGCAGCTGTGCTGGCCACCCTAAGCACATCCCCCAAGCAAAAGGAGAAGCGAAAGAGGGAGCTTCCACTATATTTTAAGGCAAGAAGGAGCATGCAGATAAGAACTGGCAGATCCCAACCACAGTCAAAGGAGCCATTTGTCATTAAGAACACAACAGTGAAATAAAAGGAGGAGTCTTCTTCAAAGAATTCCATCATCTATGAATGAGGAAGCCAAAAGCCTTCACCTAGAGAGAGACAATTAAGATGATGGACTCAAAGACAGTTCTACAGCAAGCTGAAACCGTTCTATAGGAAGTTGAGAATTCTCTAGGAAAAGGAGCACAGGCAGTGGGAAGAAGTAGAGAGAAAAGCATGGTTTCATGAACGAGAAGAGGACATCACTTCAGGAGCTTGGCATGATAGGGAGGCCACCAAGGCCATCAAAGAGGAGGAGATAGATTAGTTGCTCAGAGGATGAGCAACACTTTCAGTAGGGGGTGATGATGAGCCCCAAAAATGGATAATTATATGGGTTCATTCAACCTCCTGATTCGACTTAATACACCATTCTCATTATTTTATTGCATGTTTTTGATTATATTTATGCTAATAGAGTGAATTGGGTTAGTCATTATGCCAACAAGTCTAATGTGTGCTTTGTGTAGTCT